>VXBP01008848.1:622713-752902 GCA_013400115.1 Rhinopomastus cyanomelas
CCTCAGTTTGGTGCTCGTGTCCTAAACCGCAGCGTTATAAAAGAGAAAAGGAAAAATGCTCATGAATGGGGTTGGAGGCTCTCAGTGCTGGGTCTGCCTTTTAAATCCGGCCCTTGAGCTGGCAAGGTGATAGTTCACCTCGCTTGCAGCCTATTCCTGCTCATTCAGCGGTAGCCAAACATGGCCCAGCAGCTTTTTATGAGCTGCTCTTGGGAGGCAGATCCCCCTCAGTAAGGGACACACCATCCCCAGAACAATCGTTCTGGTATCGTGGGGAAAGGAATAGATCCCTTTTGCAGTGGTTATGACCCAGTTGTCCTGTAAATGTTCACACTGCTGGGGCAGGGAGAGACTTGCAGAGCCAGAGCAAGATGCCTGCCATCTACACAATTGTATCCTGACTCTCCCCCCTCCAAAGAAGCAGGAAAATGCCCCAGTGCATGGAAATACACCCGAGCAGATCAATCTTCACTGAACTAGTGAATGCGCAGAGCACTGCCAGCCGTAGAAATTACTCTAGATGGGGAATCAGGGTGTGGAGACACCCACAGAACTGCAGCTCCCAACCCAAAAATCAGAGTGAGTGTATGTGTGTCTATAAAGCCACATTTTTTGGGTGCTGGTGGGTATCTGGAAGAAGAGGGATGGATAATGAGCAGTGAGGTAGGGACTCGCTCACCAAAAATTAAACATACGCAAAGCCTCTGAGCAAGACCTCTCCTAGCTGGACAGAGCCTGTTTGGGGCTAAACATCTTTCCTCTCCCCAGAGATGGAATTGGGAGACCCTAGATAAATCAATGCATCAATTCTAGTGCCCATTTCTATTTAACAGCTGCCCCATGATGAGGTCTCCAAGTTTAACCAACAAGAGCTGCAGCAAACCCACATCTGACTGCTCCAAAATGGATGTGGTGGAAGCACGTAGGGACACGCCAGCTGAACCACAAGCGCAGGATGCCCGACAGGGATGGCAATGCCATAGTATAGGGTAGAGCAGGTTTAGGGCAGTGAATCTATAGGTTCTTTTGGTGTTTTGCAGGGGAGAAGTCTTAAACCAGATCAAAAACTACTCTCAGGGTTTATCACTTGGAAGTCAAAGCCATTTCTGCTCAGGTTCTTGCTCCTGCGAGTCTGCACTCATGGAATATTAAAGAAAAATCTAGCCCTAAATCCTAAAATGTAAAATCCGTATCATATATTTGAAGGGAACCTCTTACTTTATATAACTCAGGACACATTGTCTCTTCTGGGAGAGAACGGGGGTGAAATCCTACACATGTCTTTAAAAAAAAAGGGGGGAAGAAAGAAAACATATTTTAAAATTAAATCTGTGTCAGCTTTAAAGAAAATTATCGCTGATGTCTTTTTGAGCTTGGAAATATAACTGTAGGATGCAGCTTTCCCCTCCCCCTCTGCCCTTCCACCCCCTCCCTTCCCAACCAAAAAAAAAAAAAGGAGAAAAAAATAAAGCAAAAAAAAAAGCAAAAGCAACAGAATATATAAAGCTCCTCTGATTAACAGTTTAGGTGCAGAACCCTATTTATAGGGTAACACGCTCTTCTATAATGTCCCGGTCCTCCAGCCTGCAGCAGCACATTATTGATGCAGCTGCAAGTGCTCATGGCTTAAACAATTTTTTTTTTTAATTTTTTTTTTTCCAAAAGCCCCCAGCAACCCACCCCAGGGAGGAAGATGGGGATGGGGTGGTGATGGGAGTCCTGAATGTTACTCCTCCAGTTTCAAGGACATCTTGCTGATGAGGATTTGGTTAATGGAGGAGAACTTATGTCCTAGCGGTGACGTCATTGGGTCCCAATGTAATCCTCTTGTGCTGAACCCAATCAGCAGATGTGCCGAGAGCCGGGATGCGGAGAAGAAGCTCTAATCCCTTAGACTGGATGAGATCAGCTGAAGCAGCCAGGACTAGACCCCAAACCCCTCTGCTAGGAAGATCAAGAGAAAAGGGATAAATTGAGAGAGACCGCCTCATAACCCTTTTAAAGAGCTTTGGAGAAGAGAAGAGAAAGATGGGTGGTGCACCAAGTTCATCTTGCTTTTAAAAGCCTGGCGGGAGCCTGGGTTTCACTCTGATGAGGTCCTTCTGCATTGTTCCAGGGCAGGAGGAGAGAGGAGGAGGAGGAAAAAAAAAATTTTTAAAGGAGAAAAAGGGGAAAGGAAAAAAAAAAGAGAAAAGGAGGAAAAAAAAAAGGAGAGGAGGAAAAAAAAGTCTGAAATTCAAAGATAATGAGAGACTAGGCGCCTTTCTTATTCATCTCCAGCTTGCCTACACAAAAACAAGAGTCCTGAGCCACGGGAGGGCGTTTGCATTGGATCTGAGCGAGGAGGCAGCGGAGTTTGTGGCCGCCGGAGCCGGGCGCAGCTTCCCTGGAGTTGGGTAAATCTGCTCAGAGCTTGAGCCGAGCTTTAATTACGGGGTTTGGGCGACAATGGTGGGAGAGAGAGAGAGAGAGCCCCGGCTCTGTGGCTAACTTGGAAGAGCATCAGGATTCTTTTTTAATCTTTTTTTTTTCCCTTCCCCTTGTGCAAGCGACCTTAATGGGCTTGTGATTTCTGTCTTTTTCTCTTCACCTTTTTTTTTTGGACAAAAGGGGAGGAAAGGGAGGGGGTGAGGTTTTTTATTTTTTTTTCCCAGAGGCGGTACCGAGAGAGAGAGAGAAATCGTCCTAAAATTCAACCCTAAATTCATTCAGAAATCATCTTTTTAAATCCGACTGCGATCGACGAAACCGGTTTTATCGCTTTACCCCCTTTTCAATCCCTCTCGGGTTTTGTTCTTTTAATTGTAATTTTTTTCTTGCTATTTTATAATCACTATTTTTTAATAAGTGGAGCGATTCTTGTGCCGAAGAGAGCTGGGAAACACGGCTTTAACGTCCGCTCAGAGAGGACAAAAAAATCGGCTTCTTTGCCTTAAAACAGAAAAAAAAAACCCACCCGAGAGGGATTTTCGTTTCGCTCTGGGGTAGGAGCAAAGGGTCCCGCACATTCCCCACAGCCCCAGGACCGGGGCAGGTGCCGGGGGCACATTGTGGAGCATCTCCGGGCGCGGCCGGGACGAGTCGGACGGTACCGGCAGCCGGAGGTTTGTTGCGATCTGTCCTCGGCGCTATCGGCTTTTATTATTATTCATTACTATTAATTATTAGATTTCTTTATTATTATTACTACTTTTGTTCGCTAGTANCTGTGTCCGAGCGGGGACAGCCCGAGCCCCTCTCTGCGTGTTCACAGCGGACCTTGATTTAATGTCCATACAATTAAGGCACGCGGTGAATGCCAAGAGAGGAGCCTCACAGCTTCATTCTCATGGAAATTTTGGGGGGTGGGGGGGGCCGGGGGGGGACATAAACCCTCTAATTACACTTAACAACAGCCCCCGCGGAGCGATCTCTGGAGCATCCTCGGCCTTTTGACAAATAGGAGGGACAATGCCCGGCCGGGCAGCTGCCTCCTGCTCGCTTTAACGGGGGCACTAAGGGGGGGTCCGGGGGGCTCCCGCCATACAAAGGGCAGGAGGAGCGGCAGGACAATGCGGGCATAGCTGGGGAGGGCATGGTGGAGGGGTGCGGCGGGTGGAGAGGAGCGAGGCGTGGGTGAGAGGAGGGGGTGGCAAGGGGCGCCTTGGTGAAGAGCGAGAGACCTCCGTCCAAAGCAAAGGGACCCCGCTAGAGCAAGGGACAACATACCCCCATCATCCTCCCCCATCTTTCCTTTCACAGCGCTGGGCTCTGCAGTGCTGTTCCCTGAGAAATCATCCCCTTTGGAGAGTTTTTCTCGGGGGAAGGGGAAGCTTTATTGCTTTTTTTTTCCCCCCCTTGCTGATTTGGGGTTTATTTTTGCCGTTGTCCTTGTCCCACATCCCTGCTTCGCTCCTGCCTCACATGGGGAGGCTCACTGCACTGCCGCAACGCAGGTCCAACAGTCCCGTCCTGCCTCTCTGACCACCCTCATAGCCCCTTTGCAACAAAACTATTCACAGAACTAAATTCTGATCCTGTCAGTTGGGGGTTTTTTACCAAAGCCCATCCCAGTGCCATCTCTGGCCCCATGGGGCTCTGTCACCGCAGCCCGCAAGGTGGGACATGTCCCCTTTCGCAGTCTCCAGCGAGACTGCGGTATCCCGCGTCGGGTTCTTAGGTCAGGCTTTAGACCTCAATAAACCTCTGTTGTAAGACTCGTGTTTCCAGCTTCCTAAAGCCACGCCGAGCCCCGAGTTTTGAGCCTCCTGAGAGCTGTGCTTGGGCAAGGGAAGATTTAATTATCTGGCTGCCAAAAGCCATAGAGCTGGATCCAGCCGCATACACACAAATCTCTGCACCCTCTCCCCTCCTCCTCTCTGCTCCACTTTTTATCAGCATTGCGTCTGCCCAAGGAACCGAGTCCATAGGCAGCTTCATCCTTCATCCCTGCAGTGCCTGACGTGGGACGCACGACCTTGTCTGCGACGGAGATGTTAGGAGCAGAGTGAGTGCTTTCCTCATCTAGGAGACAGGGAAAAGAGCAAACTCCCAGTACTTTGTGGCATCACTCAGCTTCATGCTCACCTGTACAAAGCAGGTGCTTCTAGGTAGGGCTCTTGGGGAAAACGGGACGAGGACAGGGAAGAAGCAGAGGATGCGGAGGACAACAGCATGCTGGTGAGGAAGGTAGTGGCTCCGGCTCTTGAGGCTGTTCTGCAGCAGTGGTGTCGCACAAGCCAACGGCTAAGGAATGGGTCATACCTCAAGCTCTGGCAGGAGCGAGGAAGCACGCGATGCCCATACGGCCACTTCGAGCAGTGCAGCAGCCCCGTTGCTCTCCTGCGGACCTGCTCCTGAGCATTGTTCCGGCAAGGCCGTGTACTGTTGCACTGCAGAAGCTCACAAGGGCAAGAGGCTGCGAAGCGCAGGAGGGCCCAGCTTCACCAGGAGGGCTCTAGAGGCACAGAGATACTTTTGAGAAACTGGATTTTTTCACCCTTCCCTCTTTCCCAGTAGATCAGCGCAAGTACCAAGGTGTCGGAGACCTCCTTGCTCCCACGTCCATCAAGCGCTGCAAGGGCACAGGACACATTTTGACCTCATTTGCCCCCACCATAACTCGGGTGCTATGCAGTGACAGGATTCACTGCTGGTGGATGGGATGCCCATATCACCCTGGTCTCTTCCACACAACCCTGCGGCACAGATTTAAAGCCAAGAGGCAGTTCTGCTCCTGAACACGTTCTTTGCAAAGCAGGTAGTGAGGGATAAGATGCCAAGTGCAGGGAGCCAGACCCTGCTAAAGCTAAAGCTGGCTTTAGGAGACAGAAGGGAACAAGGAGTCATGCCAATGTAATCTGCAGTGCAGCAGAAAGCTGCTGGCTCCCTCCAGGGGCCACTGAGGGGCCAAGGACAGCTCTGAAGGCTTGCAGGTAACTGGGGGGGCCAATGGACCTGGCTCGGTCTGGTCCCCAGATTGGGGCACAACAGGGATGGACAATCAGGACTGATGGTGCCAAGACGGCGCAAGCCAGACACTTCTCCTGGACCAGATCCCTCTCCAGGTTTGCAGGGGAGGGAGTTGCACTGACTCCTCAGCAAACAGGATGGCCTCGATTCTCCAATGATCTCTTGTCTCTGGGGCTTCCATTCTTCTTAGCCAGGAGAGGATTTAGGAGATTAGATCACTTACATGTAACTCTCTTTCCTCAGACAAACACCCCACCAATGGAACCATGAGCAATGTTCCAGCAGTCCCTGTCCCCAGGCTGCAGCTGAGGCTCTGCAGGAAAGTTGCCCCATCAAGCTCCCAGCCACATGGGCTGTGGCATGGCCAAAGGGGGATGGTTCACACACACCCTCCACCACACATGGTCGTGGGCTCTGGGTCCACTGCACTGAGCCTCTCACACCAGTCTGAAATCAAGGGAGACAAGAGCATCAACCAGCTACAGCTGGAAGATGGAAAAGAAAGGACAGTGATGGAGCAGCCACGGTTTTACTTGGTGTGGTTCCTGCTCATACATCGACCCCTCTGTGTTCTGGTAAGTCAAAGCTTGGCCACCTGGGAGAGGAAGAGAGTCACCATCACAAAAATTACCCCACCCTGCCTCCTCCACCATCTTTTCTGCTCAGAGGTGGGATCTATGTTCTCAGGGATGCAGTTCAACCTCAGTGTCAAAACTAGCTATTTCACCTTGGCTGTCAGTGACCCTACAGCAGTTCCTGGCTAGCTTGGAGGCTTGTTCTGCTCAGGGTTCAGCTAGGGGCACCTCCTTCAGCTCACACATCCTGCAGGCTGGTTAGATGACAGCAGCCCCCAGAGCAATGCCATTAGTCAGCCGCACAGCAAGGACAGCACTGATACCAAGTCATCTCCACTCCCAGGCACCACCATCTCCTTTCCATTCAGATTTCTCCAAGCTCAGAGGTATTTCCTATGCCAATCACAGCCTTAGACAAGGTTCTTGATGGGAAAAGCCTGAGAGAATATGAGATGGTATTTGGAACAGCAGGTCTGGATCAAGCCATTTCATAATGGAATCACCATGGAGGACATTTCCCCTGTACGGTTTCCCCATGCTCAGAAGAGTGACACTATTTCCCCCCACCCAGGGGAAAGCACAGCTGGGTCCCAGTTGGGGTGAGAAGGAAGATTTACCTTCAACCCTCTAAGCACTCCTTCCCTGCAGACATACACTAAGCACCAAGTCTTCCCTCCTTGTTCATATGGCAACTGCTCAGGGGTTGCACAGCGACTGCCTCAGCCTACACATGTCCTGGCCTCAGTCATGAAGGGTAGATTACAGACACACCTAACTTTGCCCCCAAACTCCCACAAGCCACATGGAGCTGCCCCACTGTGTGTGCCAGGGGAGATGTGGGTTTGGGCTACATTGAGACATAGAGGGACTGCTTGCAAATAGGATAAGGAGAAACAAACCTGAGCACAGGCCTGATCTCAAGGGAAGCTAGGGTGATATGGGTGGATAAGAATAAGAAAGAAAGAGCTTAATGTCAAGAGGTAACAGTCAAGTGTATAAAAGGCTGCTGCAAGGGGAGGAAACCCCCCAGTTTCCATCACTCTGTAGGTAGTAAAGGGCCCGACCTGTACCAGGAATGACTTAGATATTGGTAAAGGGCTTTCTGGTGGGAAGTCTTTCAAGATCACCGAGTCAAACCATTACCCCGAATGTCCCGTGGCCACCACTAATCCCTGTTCCTAAGCTCCAGATCTCCATGACTTTTAAACCCAACCAGGGATGTGAATTCAGCTGCCTCCCGGGGCAGCCTGCTCCAAGGCCTGATGACCCTTCCCATGAAGAAGACTTCCCTAATGACTAACCTAAATTTCCCCTGGGGCAGCTTGAGGCCATTTTCTCTTGTCCTATCACTCATTTTTTGTTAGAACAGACCAACCTCCACCTCTCCACAACCTCCTTTAACCAGGAGTGCCAATGCAGCACTGGTCCCTCCAGCCTAATACAGAAGGTGCCACAAGTAGAAGGTGGGATCACACATCTATTTCCTCCAAGAATGGAAAAGCCCCCAACAATCTTCACATTTTTTCCAACGCCCAAAGGGTTTGTCTTTGTCACCATGGAGACCTGGGAAGGTACCACTGCTTGAGTGGCAATGACAGAGCACAGTGTCTGCACCAGCCCAGGTTCACTTGTCACAGAATTACAGAATATCTTTGGTTGAAAGAGACCTTCAAGATCATCAAGCCCTACGTTAACCCAACACTGCCAGATCACCATTAAACGACGTCCCTAAGCACCAAGTTCACACCCCATTTAAATACCTCCTGGGTTGGGGACACCACCACTGCCCTAGGCAGCCTGTTTGATGTTTGATAGCCTTTTCAGTGAATAGATTATTCCTGACATCCAGCCTAAACCTCCCTCGGTGCAGCTTGCAGACATTTCCTCTGGTCCTATCACCTGCGCCCATAAGAACAAGGTTGAGGCATCCCATTAGAAGTGATAAAATTCAAGGTGCCCTTTTTCTTTTCTTCAGAAAGACAGAAATGGGCTGTACCTTCATTAATCCTAGGAAATAATCCTATTTGGGATTACTTCCTCACATGGTTTGTCCCAAGCCAGCTCAAAAGCAATTGAGAGCATTACCAAGGTAATACCCCAGGTGACATCCTAGACAAGCTGTTCTTTTCTTACACCTCCTAATAGCTCCCAGTTGGTGAACCACACACCTTCCTGGGTGTGTCTGCAGAAACAGAGGAACACAGCGATAATCTGATGTGTGTAGGATGACACAATCTACAATACACAGCTGTATCTGCAGCCTTCTTGTCCCCCTGAAAAGGGCATGCCCAAGAGAATCTCAAAATCATAGAATCACAAACTGGTTTGGATTGGAAGGGACCTCAGAGATCACCCAGTTCCAGTCCACTGTCACGAGCAGGGACAGCTGTCACCAGACCAAGTTGCCCAGAGCCCCATCCAATCTGCCCTTGAACCCTTCCAGCCCCATGGACAACCTGTTCCAGTGCCTCAGCACCCTCACAGAGAGGAATTTCTTCCTAAACTCTAATGTAAATCTCCCCACTTTTAGCTTGAAACCACCCCCGTTGTCCTCCCACTAGAGTGCCCCATAACAGAGACTTTCAGAGCTGGACAGGGAAGGATTCAGGGTGCTCACTCGAGGACCCTGGGCTTTTCCCTGCTCTCCAGGGAGGGTGAGGATGGGTTTTTAGGCTCTCAGAACCATTCACCTCACCTGCAGCACCAGGCTGGCATAATTCTGCCTCCAGCAGCTCAGGGATTCTGTAAGAGCCCTACAGAGCTGCCCATATTTCTGAGCAGCAACAGGGTTGCTCTCGTCACCCTCTCAATAATCCCACAGCCAGCTGCTGTCCAGCTTCAGCTGGCAACACCTCTTTAAACTTTTATCACTTTCTTACAAAAAGAGAACCAGCACAAACCTGGGTACTGCAGAAGCAAACAACGGGACAAAACCACTGTCCTCCTTGCAAAGGCTCTGGTCTCCACAGGATGGCTCCACTGTCACCTGCTCCGGGGGTCACCACGGCCTGTGCCATGAGAGGTCAGGGCTGCTGCTCCAGCAGCTCCTCTTATAAGAACCTCCCCAGGGTTTTGTCCTCCTGTCACAGAACCACCGATGAATGATTCAGTCTCTTGGGTCTATGCAGGCACTAAGCTGCAACTTTGGTTTCAAGGCTGTGACTTGAATTCAATTTTATTCTGAATTGGAGGGGGGGTGGTGGTGATTCTGCCTCCTTCTGCCAGTCCAGTCCCACCTTCTCAGCAGTGAGAGCCACCCCTCTGCTCTGGCATTCACAGACACAACCCAAACTGATGTTCTAGCAGATTCTTTCACCCTCAGCGTTTTAGTCCTGGTCTCCCACTGGCTTTGCCACTCAACTTAGCTCGGACACCCAGAGGAGAAGTGGCCAGGCAAGCTGCAGCCAGCCTGCTGCTTCCCGGTGCCTTCTGTGCCCTGTGCAGAGTGCAGGAGGCTACCAGGGAAGGGGCAGGGGCTGTTGCAGCTGCTGCTGTGCACAAGGTGGCACCAGCTCCTCATCTTAGCCAGAGCTCCGGGGACCTGCGGGAGACCAGCGACAAAGCAGCCGCCAGATCACTCCTCACCGGCAGAGGATGCTCCGCTTCCCTTCCCGCATACTCTGGACTCTCTCTGGCTACTCATAACCCCAGCCGACTTCTTCATGTACAGGTCTTTATCTTACAGATAGCCAGATGAGATGCCAGGGACGTGCTGGGTGTAGCCCAGGAGCTCATGTCTGAAATGCCAAAGCTGGACCTGTGCAGCCAATGTCCGCTTTCCTGCTGCTCTGCCAAAATCATAGAATCATCAGGGTTGGAAAAGATCTTCAAGATCATCAAGTCCAACCATCTGCCCTACAATCCCTAATTACTAACTCGTCCCCTGAAACACCATGTATACCCATTTGTTTTTAACCCTTCCAGAAATGGTGCCTCCACCCACTCCTTGGGCAGCCTATTCCAAGGCCTCCCCACACTTTCTGGGAAAAGGTTTTCCTAATATCCAGTTGAACCTCCTCCAGCACAATTTGACCCCATTTCCTCTTGTCCTATTACTAGCCACTAGGGAGAAGAGGCTGACACCTGCCTCACTACACCCTGCCTTCAGGTAGTTGTAAAGACCAGTGAGGTCTCCCCTAAGCCTCCTCTTCTCCAGGCTGAACAGCCTCAGCTCCCTCCTCCTGTCCTCATCAGACTGGAGGGCAGCAAGTTAGTGCTGCCCTAAAGCCCAACCATGGGAAGCACCTCCTTTCCATAAAGGTGGAAGGTTACAGTCTTCACCAAGCTCGCCCTTGTCTGAGCAACTGGTTCTCCTTCACTTATTTCCACAGCCTTCCATCTGGGAGACACAGGAACATGTTTATTCTCCGTCCCCAAGCTTTGTGCCTCCTGGGCCACTTGTGGTACCCAGCCTGAGGGAGATGGAGATGCCCTTTAACACTTCACTGCACAGCAGTGACCTCCAGTCTGCCCTCCCCACCTCATCTCAGGAAATGCTGTGTCCTTTCCCAGGCCATTTTGGGATGTTCAGGGTTTGTGCAATGAAGTGATTGAAGGTTTGCTGAGCTCAGATTTAGCTCTGGCACAACACAAGAAGTTTGCCCCTAGATCATCTTTTCCTAACAGCAGCTCCAAATGAGGAGTGGGATTTACATGAGATCAACATCTTCAGTAAAATAAAGAAGCAGAAGCAGGAAAGGAGGGCATATGAGCACATGAGATCTCTTGTCAAAAGCTTGTACAGCACCTCACAGCAGACATGACCTGTCCCACGTGTTTGAAAGGCTGCAAAATCTGGAGGCAACCAAAATTGCCTGCTTGGAGCATAAAGCATGAGAATTTAACACCAAAGTGACTGTAAATAAAACAAGGGAGTGGGGGGAACTGGGATGTAGTGTAGAAGCACTGGAAACTGGCTGGTGGAAGCAGGAGAACATGGGAGGCTGTTTTACCTGGCAGTTTTCTATTGCACAGGGGTTTGTACCTCGCTGTGTGCTTTGCCGGGGAGCTCCTGCAGCTCCTTGGCTCACCAGCTCCTCACACCAGACTTCCCCTTTCCTAGTGGCCCTAGCAAGTAACGGCTGGGCAAAGCCAGGCATTTCCACTACCAAAACCCCAGTGCAAAACTTTATCTCCTGGAAGCCTGTGGTGTTGCAGCAAAATTCCAGGTGCAGACCCTAGAGACAGAAGAGCCTTTGGCATCATGACAGGAAAAGATCTAGAAAGGCTGTAGGAAGTTGCAGCCCAATTAGCTTCACGTCAGCGGCGGGGTAAGAATTACAAAGCAGTTAAAAGATCAAACGCAAAAGCACAGCTTGAGTTACAGGGAGCAAGGTGGTTTCAGCTAGGAGCAGTTGTGGTTAATCTGATGGAGCTCTTTGAGGCTGTAACTGCTACAGCAGTCAAAGCGGAGGGAACAGGCAGAACACAATTAGGTTTGCAGCTCACAGGGGATGTGGCTTTGCAAAAAGAAGCTAATGACCAAGATGGGGAGTCCCAGAATAAGTGGATGTGCTGTGGCTTAATGCTCTGGAAATTGCCCAGAAACAAAGATGCGAGCAGGAAGGTACTAATGGAAACCTTCTGTATTCTGATGGAAAGGGTTCCTGGGATGGAGCAGCACCGCCAGCTTGTCTGGAGCAGGACAAAGGGCAGGAAGGTAAGAGGGAGCTCCCTAAGGCAGGGAGCTGGATTTGGATTCTGAACATCATGTTCCAAGACCCCTTCACACCCCAAACAATTCTCTCTTTTCTAACAAAACTGCTGGAATTCTGGTTTTTGTATTTTCTCCCTCATTTTTCCACTCTAATGATGTTTGTTTTTCTTTCAACAAAACCACAAACTCCTCTGAGAACAAGCAGTGCCAGCAGCACACACAGACCCGAGACACGTGGGGAGGGAACAGTTGCTCGGCCGTGATCGCATCGCGGGAAGCCTGAGCATGAGCTACAGCAGATGGTGCTGACGGGGAGTCCCACTTCCCGTATCCTTCCCTCAACAGAAATCTGCAGACAATGGGAAAGGCAGCGGAGGGACTGAAAAGCCTCATTTTGTATCGATTATCTGCAGAAAGAATTTTGCAACTGGTTTGTATAGGAGCAAATTTGAAGCGAATTGCACCCAAACACCGTGTAATGTCCTGGGGCTTTGTAACCTGAGAGTAGGGATGGAAGAGAAAACCCCAGTGCTAGTCACACAGGAGTAAAGATGGAGTTTTCAGACGTTGAGTTCACTGCTTGGCAGCTATAGTCACAGGCCAGGGTGACTCTCAGTACCACAGACTGATTTGAAGATCCCAGCCAGAGGGGTTTCCCAGTTTCTGCAAGTCACATCTTACCTTGGTAGCCATGATTCAAGTTCATAAATCTGTGAGTTATGATGCCTGAGCAGGGTAAAGAGTGAGCCAAAAAGAAAAAGTAAGCAAAAGATGAGATATGTCTAACTCCTGGAGCATTTGGCACAAGGGGAAAAGAAACCTATCCTGATCCAACAGCAGCAGAGGCTACAGGGGTTAATGAATCTCTTTGCCAGAGAAGGATGCGAAGCACTGCAGGAGGACACTGAAAGACTCTGTGATGCAATTTACTAGAAAACAGCTTATTTTCACACAAATTTCCTTCCCAGTTTCGCAGGTGTTAAGAGCTCTTGCAAAAATTCACCAGTGACATCACGTGGCCTCACAGCGATCCACATGTCTCTGTCAGTTTAAATGAAGGCAAAGGCCTCACCCCATCGTAAGCATCTTGGAAAAACCAGCCTAAAGGTGCAGTGGCACCTATAGAAAGAGCCAGAGGCCTGACTAGCTCCCTTTGCCTCATCCAGTGGAGCTCTGCTGATTTCCACTGAAATGGCAACACTGCTGACTGCGTCAGCTATGACCAAATTGACACCACTTAAATGATGAGGAGCTCTGCAGTAGGATTCTTGGCACACGGTTTGTTGTCACATTTTCTACAGCTTTGCTAATTCCGATCCTTTACCATGTGCTCACACTGTGAACTCTGCAGCCAGCAGAGTAAATCCCATCATGGAAACATGGGATTTTAATTTTTGTGGTTGGATTCAATTAAATAAAGAAAAAGGTATAGGCAGGACTTGAGGACTTGGGCCACAACAACCCAAGTTGCTCCAAGTGGCTGGAAAGCTGCTCTCTCTCCCAGGGTTGCCAAGTTGTGTGGGAAAGGCCAAGGGGGAACATTTCACAGCCCCTATGTGTACCTGGGTACTCACAGTCTCCCAGCAGAAAAAACAATCGCCCATGTGTCAGCCTCAGTTTGCAGCACTTCAGCTGCTCAGTGGAAAAAGACTTGAGGGTATTGACAATTAGCTTAGTATGAGCCAGCAGTGTGGCTGGGAAGGCTCGTGGCATCCTGGCTTGTATCAGAAATAGTGTGGCCAGCAGTAGAGAAGTGATTGTGCCCCTGTGCTGGGCACTGGTGAAGCCACACCTCAAGTACTGGGTTTGGTTTTGGGGCCGTCACTGCCACCAGAAAGGAGGTTGCAGAGAGGTGGGGGTTGGTCTCTTCTTACAAGGAACAAGTTACAGAACAAGAGTTGCATCATAGGGAGTTTAGGATGGACATTAGGAAAACTTTCTTCATGGAAAGGGTCATCCGGCCTTGGAACAGGCTGCCCATGGAGGGGACTGAATTGACATCCCTAGTTGTGTTTATTAAAAGTTGTGGAGATCTGGAGCTTAGGGACAGGGTTTAGTGGTGGGATTGGAACAGTTGGGTTCACTGTTGGATCTTAAAGGTCTTTTCCAACCTAGATGATTTATACTGGAAAGAAGAGCAGCCCTCAGTGACTTTTGTCTTCAGCTGCAAGTTCTTGCAGAACTGAAAGGCTGTCCTGGCAGATCCCTCTTCTCACGGGTGGGCTGCAGTCATCCACTGTAGGATGTGCTTATGCAGTATGAGCAACTGGGCAGCATCACACCAGACTACTTTTCTGAGGATTTTCTAACTTGTGAAAAGAGGTTGGTTGTTCTGCTCTGAAAACATTTCTGATGTACACCTGTGCCTTCCAGACCTCCTCCTTCCTCTGTTATTTAATTTCATTGCCTACCACCCCACTTTCCGTTATCACTGTGAATAGTTTTACCGCATTTCTTACAAGACGTTGTGAGATCTGCCAGTGGAAATCAGCAGTGTCTGGGGCTGGGCCAAATCCCTTCAGCTCCAACATGCAGCAATAGTTAACACCTTCTCATTTGGATGAAGAAAAAGATATTTCTTACTGTGCCTCTCCTTGAAGTATACATATACATATCATAGAACCACAGAATGTGTTGGGTTGGAAGGGACCTCCAAAGTCCAAGCCCCCTACAACAAGCAGGGACATCTCTAACCAGAACAGATTGCCCAAAGCCCTATTCAACAGACCTCAGATGGCTCCAGGGATGGGGTCTCCACCACCTCTCTAAGCAACCTGTTCCAGGAATCCACCACCCTCAGATTCAAGAACTTTTTCCTCATGTCCAGCATAAATCTGCCCTTTTCCAGCTTCAGACCATGAGCCCTTGTCCTATTGTTCCCTGCCCTTGCAAACATCTTCCCCAGCTTTCTGGCAGGCCCCTTTCAGGGATTGGAAGTTCATTATAAGGTCCCCCTGAAGCTTTCTCCTCTTAATATATGCTTGTAAATATATACCTATACATAAAATATACATCAAACCTACTATCTAGTGGAGAAATCCCAGAGTCTGGTTTCTTCACATAAGCCTTATGTGCAGAACATTCTTACCCTACTGAGGATATAAAGTACCTACATTCAGGCCTGTAGGGTTCCTGTTCGTGCAACACTTACTCCCTGTGGGCAGAGGAGTCAGAGGGGTTCTGCCTGTAAATCCCCTGATGGCTCTTTCACTCGATTTGTTGCAGTCACCAGGCTAGAGACACTTTCTGCCTCTGGACTAACAGCTCAGCTGGTTCTCAGAAATAACTCAAACAGCTTCTTTGTTGTTCCATGAGCAACAACCAGGAGACTCTGGTTGCTCTCGCACTTTGAGAGCCACTGGAAAGCCTGTGCAGGCTTCTTGCTGCTGGTGAAGCTGATAATGGTCCATACTGTGCACCAACTCTCTGCTGTCCCATCTCTTCATTTATCTCTAACAGAACCTCACCCCTCACAGTTTAAACAACAAATCAGAACGAAATTCACAGAATTACTTTCACAGAACAAATGGGGAGGGTCTCACAAGCTCCACTAGCAGATTGTGTTTCTCCACAGGATTTTCACTACCTATGACCTTGATGCCCACAATCTCTCTGAATGAAAACCTGCAAATGTTCAATGACTTCGAAGCACAAAAGTGCTGCTTCAGAAATGCTTTTTGTCTGTGTACTGAGCCTCTTCAGCTCTGAGGGCCACTTTTCCAGTGCATCAGTCCTTCAGGCAGAGGTGCTGAGAAAGAACAGGTTTGTAGGATCTCAAGTCCTACCACAGGTCATAGTCACCAGAGCAGGTGATGATGCTGTATGGGCTCCTCAGGAGGATTTTACCTCACAGCCCACTCCCACTTCACCAGGCACTTTTTGAAATTTAACAGAAGGAACCTCTATGCAATTTATGTTTCCTGGTTGTACTTATTATTTAAAATAAACACTAATGGATTCATAATAATATTTTAAAAGTGTAAGGATCTCCCTGTTTGCCAGTCTTTTACGAGCCCTTCTAGGACTTATCTTCCCCTCTGCTTGATGTAACTGAATTAGCAACTTGCAATGTTGTCCCATCCTCAGCAAGGTCAATAGGTTAAGGAAAAGTCTGAAGATACCTGGCTCGTAACATCACTCTTATTCTCCATCTAGCATTTTACTCACTACAGGCAGATTACGTTTCCCATAGGAGCTCGTTAGTGCTGCTCTTTGCTCAGCATCAGGAAATCTGGAGTTATCTTTACTTTCACAGACTAAAAAGTGCTTTTTATGTCTTCTCCTGACTTTCTGCCCAGCCAGCCCACCCCAGTTCTGAAAGGGTGTTTTTAGAAAGACACAACTTTAGGACCACAAAACCTCATCGTGATTCTAACCTTTATGGTGATGAATGATCTAAGGAAGAAATTTCACACTGGAGCAGAGATGTTGTGGCTGCTCTATCCCTGGAAGTGTCCCAGGCTGGATGTGTATCTGGGCAACCTGGACTGGTGAGAGGTGTCCCTGCCCATGGCAAAGAGTTGGGACTGGATGAGCTCTGAGGTCCCTTGAACCTGAACATGTCTGTGAATCTATGAAATATCAAGTTATGTGAACCACTAGTACAGGCAAGAAACAAGGAAAAGATCCCTTACAGGACTAACAACTTCACACCAGGAACTCTTGTTCCTTGTCAGAGCAAACGAGGAATTATTGCTGTTCTAATCTTTTTGTTGTAATTTAAGTTTTACAGAGGTCAAACATCTATCACCAAGCAGCCTCCCTCGCCTTCCCTTTTAAAATGCCACACACTTCAGTAGGAGTGATGCAACCTGCTGGTCCACCTCCTTAAGAGCTTCTTTTGTTCCAAGTTTCTGGCTCGTTAATGAAAAAAGCATAAATCACTGCAACTCCTCAGCTTCAGCTGACAGTTCTTGAGGTTATAAAAGCACTGGTTTTCACTGACCTCCAACAACATCTTCCCCCTAAGAATCTGTACTCATGGAATTTTATTCTGTTAATATCTTACAAACTCATATGAAATGGAGTAATATTAGAAAAGAATTTCCATAAACACCAACACACTTCCACAAATCCCAAGAACTTCCAAAACTCACATTTTGTCAGAAGCAGGTAAATACACTGCTGTTCAAGCAGCATATAGTACGTTCCCCTTCTCTGCCGTCGGGGTTTCAAGCTCACTAAGTCATGGTGCTACAGGAGAGCCAGCAGCAGCAAGAACACCCCCACACCAGATTCCAGCATCTCAAGAGAATTTGCAGACCACCAGAGAGATGTAGAGCTTTCTCATGGAGTTAGATGTTATCAGTAATAAACTTGGTGAATTTAATTTGTAGGGGGCCTCACCAGTGCTGAGTACAAGGGGACAATCACCCCCCTACTCCTGCTGGGCACACAGTTTCTAATACAGGCCAGGATGCCATTTGCCTTCTTGGCTACTTGGGCACACTGCTGACTTATATTCAGCCTCCTGCCAGTTAGCACTTCCAGGTCCTTTTCTGCCAGACTGCTTCCCAGCCACACTTCCTCAACCCTGCAGTGTTGCAAGGGATTGTTGTGACCAAAATGCAGGACCTGACTATTGGCAGTATTGAAAACCAGACAATTATCCTCAGACCATCGATAAAGTCTGTCAGGGTCCCTCTGCACAGCCTTCCTACCCTTCAGCAGATTGACAGTCTCTCCCAACTTGGTGTCATCTGCAAACTTACCGAGGGTGCACTCAATCCCTACATCAAGACCATTGATAAAGATGTTGAACAGGAGTGGCCCCAGCACTGAGCCCTGGGAGACACCAATCATGACTAGCCTCCAACAGGACGTAGCTCCATTGACCACAACTCTTTGAGCCCAGCCACCCAGCCAGTGTTCCACTCAGCAGAGTACATGCTTTTCCATGCCATGGGCAGCCAGCTTGTTCATTAGGATGTTGTGGGGGACAGTGTCAAAGGCCTTAGTGAGGTCCAGATAGACTACATCGACAGACTTCCCCTCATCCGCCAAGCAGGTCACCTTATCATAGAATGAGATCAGGTTTGTCAAGCAGGATCTGCCTCTCATGAACCTATGCTGACTGGGCCTGATCACTTGGTTGACCTTTAATTGCTCCACAATGGCTCTAGAGATGATCTGTTCCATAGCCTTCCCTGGTACTGATGTGAGACTGACAGGCCTGTAGTTACCATGATCCTCTTTCCAGCCCTTCTTGAAGACTGGCGTCACATCTGCCAGGCTCCAGTCCATTGGAACAACCCCAGTTAACCAAGATTGTTGACAGACTATGGGGAGTGGCTTGGCAACCACATCTGCCAGCTCTCTCAGTACTCTAGGGTGTAGTCCATCTGGCCCCATAGATTTAGGAGCATACATAGGTTCAAAATAATTTCCTCATGGATTGTGAAGAGCCTATTCTGTTTCACATTCCTATCTTCCATCTCAGGGGGCTGTGTGCTCAGGGAACTACTAATCTTTCTGTTAAAGACTGAAGCAAAGGAGGCATTAAGCACCTCATCATCTTTGGTCTCCATATTCCCCTCTGCATCTAACAACATGCTGAGATAATCCCTACCCCTCTTCATAGGATCATAGGATCATAGGATATTAGGGGTTGGAAGGGACCCAAGAGATCATCGAGTCCAACCCCCCCGCCAGAGCAGGACAAAACTATCTAACACAGATCACAGAGGAACGCATCCAGGCGGGCCTTGAAAGTCCCCAGAGAAGGAGACTCCACCACCTCCCTGGGGAGTCTGTTCCAGTGCTCTGTGACCCTCACAGTAAAGAAGTTCCCCCTTGTGTTGAGGCGGAACCTTCTCTGCTGCAACTTACACCCATACTCTTCTTACTGATGTACTTATAAAACTTTTTTGTTATCCTCCACCACAATGGCCAATTTTAGTTCTAGTTGACCCTTGGCCTTCTTAATTTTCTCCCTCCATAAATTCACTGAGTGTTTGTAATCCTCATAAGTTGCCTGTTGCCCACTTCCAGAGACTGTAAACTATCCTTTTACTCTTGAGTTCCAGCCAAAACTCTCTGTTCAGCCAAACTGGTCTCCTACCCCATCATCTGCTCTTACGTGCCTTGGGGATGGTCAGCTCCTGCACCTTTAAAATAAACTAAAGTATGCCCAGCCTTCCTGGGCTCCCATGTCCTCCAGAACTGTCTCCCAAGGGAATCTCTTAACCATGCTCCAAAAGGGACCAAAGACTGCCCTCCGGAAATCTAGTGTGGTAGTTCTGCTGGCCCCTCTCCTTGCTTCACCTTGCTTTTGTGAGGGACTCTGGTGGTAGGACAAGAGGGAATGTTTTCAAGCTTTTTAGAGGAAATATAGATTTTAGGAATAAATTCCTCCCTGTGAGGGTGCTGAGGCAATGGAACAGGTTGTCCCAGGGAGGTTGTGGCTGCTCCTTCCCTGGAAGTGTTCAAGGCCAGGTTGGATGGAGGTCCCTTCCAACCTGAACCATTCTGTCATTCTATGACTACTGCCCAATGTACTGCAATAATAACCTAAACATTCCTGTGTGACTTGGTGTAGGTGATCCTGCTCTGGCAGGGGGATTGGACTAGATGATCTTTTGAGGTCCCTTCCAATCCCTAATGATTCTATGGTTCTATGATTCCTGGAGAACCCAGATTGGGACAAGCAGTCATTTACACCCTGTTCACACTGTCTTCGCTGGTGAAACCTCAGCACACCACCAGATCCTACTGATTCAGCAGCAATTAGACAACACTACAAATGCATCTGGTGAAGACTTTACCAACTGTCTGTTGTCATAGTGACATCCCAGGTAAAAATAATATCTTGAATTACTTATAAACAGACAGATGGCAGAAAACCTCCTACATTCCTCTAAATTAAAGGCAATTACATGGTAAAAGGGTTGATGCCAGTTCTGTGAAGTCCTACATGCTGAAGAACATGAGTCACAGAATCACAGCACGTGTTGGCTGGAAGGGACTTTTAAAGATCACCTAGTCTAACTCCCCTACAACAAGTAGGAACACCTCTGAGCCCCATCAAGCCTGACCTTGAATGCCTCCAAGGATGCAGCTTCTGCCACCTCTCTGGACAACCTGTTTCACCACCTTCAGTATAAAGAACTTTTTGCTAACACCCAGTTTAATCTTCCCTGCTCTAGTTCAAAATCATCACCCCTCATCCTGTCACTGCACAGTCTTGTGAACAGTCCCTCTGCAGCTTTCCTGTAGCCCCTTCCAGGTACTGGGAGGTTACTATAAGGTCTCTAAGACTCTGGAAAACCTTTTGCTATACACAGGGAATCTGCTGGCTCCTTCTAAGACCTTTCACTAGATCCCTTCAGCATGATAGCAAGCTTGTCGTGAGCCAGAAACCTTGGTACTGTCAAACAAAAGTCATTCAAGGTTCTGAAACAAAACCTGCAATAGAATATTTAAAGATGAAGCTCTGGCTTTTGCTGTGTTTAGCTGGTGGTTCATGAGCCAGGAAACTTCCTTTGTACAATGTCCGTGCTTGATGTAGCTAGAAATCAGACACTAAAGATGACACATAACTGCTGCAAACCATTTTGGCAAGTGCAGTGCCTTGGATTGCAGCCTGTTTTACCAAAGTTAGACTCTGCCAGTTTGGCTATTCCTAACTCCAGGAGCACAAAGGTTACACAGAACTGAGAAAACGTGAAGAGACTGCCCTGAGAAACAAAGGGCTTTATAGAATTACAGCCTCAGCGGTTCCGCAGTGCCTGTATGAAACATGAGTGTATTGCTGCAGTAGAAATAAGCCCTGGTTTACAATCCAACACAACTTTCAAAATTGTTTTTGAGGATTTTTTTTCATGTTATTCCAAGACTCTTGAAAGATTCCCATTTTACCAGCTTTCATCAAACTGGTTGCTCTCTTCTCCTATTGCCAGCTGCGCTCAGGTTGGTGAGAGACTCATTACTGTCCCAATACCTGGTACCACACTTTCCAAACACCAAGACAGGAAAAAGAAACCCGTGGGCAGTAGATTAACATTGCCACCTCGAATTCAACTAAAACTATGCAACCATGGGAATAATAAAGGGGACAGAAAAAAAATGGGAAAGACACACACAGCAGCAGCGGGGCAGCTCCAGCTGTTGGGGCACATCTGGCCAATAAAAATAAATCCTAGTGAAGGCCAGAAGACCTTCACTATGTAACACACAGGCAGGGTTCTGCTCCGATCTACATGGCAAGAAGGGGGAACTTGGCTGCACTGGTTTGAATTGGAGCACTCAGGACACCAGACACCGCTCCAGGAGATGAGCTGATACTCCTGACCCAACAAAACTCCATCCCAGTTAAACCAGTTTCCACATACTGGTTTCATAAAAAAGCCGAAGAACATTATGGAGCTGGATGAGCTCCTTGTGAGGTAGGAAGGTTTCAATGCCACTCTTGAGTGGGTGGGTCATGACCCCCAGAACAGGAGGGGCTACCTCTGCCAGGGGATAGCAGCAGCCAGAAACTGACAGCAGTGATGGCTTCTTCACTGCTCTAGGGCCATGGGAGAGTTGATAAACAAGTAGAAGTTTGTGTTGAAGAAGCTTGTAAGTTTTCTAAGTTTATAACACATTAGGTGTTAGAGCAATATACATTAGGCATTACAGTAATATGACATATTAGTGTAACATATAAAATTGTGTGCTAAGTTTGTAAGTTTTGTAAGTTTCTAACCTAGATATTAGTGTGATAAATAAAGAGTAATTGTAATAAAAATGTTAATGCTTTTTAGTAAGAATTCATCTTTAACTACTGCTGGGGCACAACATGCCGAGACAAGAAAGAACTTCCCCATGTCATTCCTATGGTTTTAATTCTGAGTGTATAATTATAATTTACTAATTCCTCTTTAAATATATTTTGCCTAAGGGGTTGGAGCTCTGTATTTCCTCAGACTAGTCAGATTTCAGGTCCAGCTATGCAGTATTACATCCAGGCTGGGGTGCAGCTTAACTTAACTCACCTCAAGAATATAAACAAAAGGGAGATTAAGGATGTTATGGGGCACAAAATGATGAAACAGAAGCCAAGTCAGCTCTCATTTATGTAGGATTACCCAAGGGATTACCAAAGGTGCCCTGAAATTATGAACCTATGTAAAGCACAAAAATTAATCCAGTATCATACCAGGAACAAAAGCTGCTCTTATAACTCCTAGAGCTCAGCTCTGCTTCTACTCCTGCTAAGAAATCAAAAATATCCCACACTGTCATCACGCTGCATATGAAATGCATCTCTGCACGTGCAACCTGCAAGTCGATTTTAAAGGGGATTTTTTTACAGTGTTAAGTTTTCTTTAGATAAAAAGCTATGAAATCAGTGACATCCACTCAGGAGACAGGAGGTCAAAGCACCAGTGTCTGGGAACTGAGAGTAAGTTCAGCTACAGAACAGATCATTGGATGGAGCCACTTCACTCGTGAAATCCAGAATCTCCTAGGCCAAGTCACACCCCTGTTAAGTCATTCCAATATTCTGAGTCAACTTCTTTCCTTCTAAAAATCAGCTGAGTTGCTCTTTCTTGAAGGAACAATGGACAAGACAGGCTACACCTGAAGAGGTTATCAGAGAAAACCCATGGCTACACTCGCACCATTCTTGGGCAGTAGCACAAATCCCAATCAATCCCGGCATTTTCCCGGCAATAGCCAACAGCTTTGCTCCAAAACAAGCAGATGCTGAGTACTGCTGTCAGAAAAAACAGAGCTTTTTTTCCAAGGGAAACAGATTGTTCAATGTAAAGAATTCAAAGTAGCCAAGAGACCAGGAGAAGGAGCAGTATATCAAAACATGTCTCCCCCATCAGATATTATTTCTGCTTCATTTTGCATTTATCTGCTATTTTTAACTAAGTTTCCCTCACTGAGCTATTTGTACAAGAAAATGCAGGAACAACAGTTCTCTCAACAGTTTCTTAGTATCATTGCTGACAAACTTTTTTAGTACCAACATTAACTGGAACTTCCATCCTCCCAGGGAAAATATAATCACTTACGGCTGAAGAGGAAAAGCAGAGCTGTGTTCTGTCACAACCCGTCTACATTCTCCAGTGCACTGGGTCAGTCTCACGCTAAGAAACACACTACTCTTTGAGTCAGCCCACTACATCTTTGAGTAAGTTCTCCCAACAAAAATCAAGAATTTTGTGAAGAAAGACATCTTTTGATACCAGCAGTCTCTTAAAGTGTGAGAGGAGAAAAAAACAACTATTTTAAATGTTCCATCCCTTATTACCACCTCTCAAGAATGATTTAGATGAAAAACAAAACCTGACCTTTAGTTAGGATCCTCAATTAGGAATACGTTGAGTTATGGCAGAGCAGAGATCTTGACATGAGTTTTTGCCCATTTCTTTCCTTATGTCTCAGTGTAGAATCATATCATCATTAGGGATTGGAAGGGACCTCAAAAGATCATCTGGTCTAATCCCCCTGACACAGCAGGATCACCCAGACCAAGTCGCACAGGAACATATGCAGATGAGATTCAAACGCCTCCAGAGAAGGAGACTCCACAACCCCCTGGGTAGCCTGCTTCAGTGCTCCATCACCCTCAGTGTGAAGAAATTCCTTCTCACATTCATATGGAACCTCCTATGTTCCAGATTACCACCCACTACACCTTGTCCTATCATTAGATGACATTGAGAAGAACCTGGCTCCACCCTCCTGATACCCACCTTTCACATATTTATAGATATTAATGAGGTCACCCCTAAGTCTTCTCCAAGCTGAAGAGACCCAGCTCCTTCACCTCTCCTCATTGCTATACGCTGGACTCCCTCCAGCAGCTCCACATCCCTCTTGAACTGAGGGGCTCAGAAGTGGACACAATACTCCAGATGTGGTCTCACTAGGGCAGAGCAGAGGGGGAGAAGAACCAATCTTGATCTGCTAACCACCCCACTTCTGATCCACCCCCAAGATGCTGTTAGCCCTCTTGGCCACAAGAGCACACTGCTGGCTCATGGTCATCCTGCTGTCCACCAGGACTGCCAGGTCCCTTCTCTTACACTGCTCTCCTACAGGTCAGTTCCCAACCTATACTGGTACCTTGGGTTGTTCTTGCCCAGATGCAAGACTCTACACTTACTCCTGTTATATTTCATTAAATTTCTCTCTAACCAACTCTCCAGCCTGTCCAGGTCTCACTGAATGGCAGCACAGTCTGCTGGAGTATCGGTGACACCTCCCAGCTTTGTGTCATCAGCAAACTTGCTGACAGTGCACCCTAATCCCTCATCCAAGTCATTAATGACTAGATTGAATAGGACTGGTCCCAGCACCAACCCCTGGGGGACTTTACCACATACAGGCCTCCAACTAGACTCTGTCCCATTGACCACTACTCTCTGGCTTCTATCCTGCAGCCAGTTCACCACCCACATTACTACCCGATAATCTAGACGACACTGCCTCAGTCTGGCTGCGAGGATGCTATGTGAGGCTGTGTCAAACGCCTTACTGAAGATAGACCACATCCACCACTCTGCTGTCATCTATCCACCTGGTTATGCCCTCACAGAAGGCTATCAGGTTGGTCAAGTATGACTTCCCTGTGGTGAAGTCTGACTGTCCCTAATGACCCTCCTGTCCTTGATGTGCCTGGAGACAGCATCAAGGATAAATTGTTCCATCACCTTTTCTGGGATGGAGGTGAGGCTGACCAGTCTATAGTCACCTGGGTCCTCCCAGTGTAGATTCCTGTTATAGTTACCTGGGTCACAGAGTCATAGAATGTTAAGAGGCTGGAAGGGACCTCGAAAGATCATCTAAGTCCAACCCCCACTGCTGGAGCAGGGTAAGCCTACAGTACTGTCACAAGATGTCCTACATGGGGCTTGAACCCATGACCCCAGGAATTCAGAGTCACCCCAATGTAGATATCTCTTGATCATTTCCTGTACAACCTCAAGTCATGACACCAAACATCATCTCCACAAAGATCACACAGTCAAGTGCTATGAGTTGTGGTGAGACCAGCTGCTGGGAGGGTCACACACACATGCAGGTTCTAAAACCATTAAGCAAAAGCAACTCATTTAATGAGTGAACACATAAACAAATCCCTGAAGCACACAAGTGAGTTCTACTAATTTAGTTTACTATTACTTCGATTAAATAGAGTAAGACCTGTAACACCAAGCTACTTTACAACAGACCCTGTAAGAAACCTTCTCAGTACAATTTGAACACTGCAGACAACAGTGATGAGGCCCTAGACTGAAGTGAGTTGATTATCAAGTGCGACCCGCAGGCAGCAACACAATTATCTCAACACAGTCACAACAAAAGGGATTCTTTTACTCACTGTTATAAATTTTTTCCTCACTTAACTCAAAGGTGCTGTACAACCCACCGCAGAGCGGCAAGATGTGGACGAATCTCTGGAGAACAACTGCTTGATGGAGATGGAACTGGTTAGTCTGAAGGAAGCTGAGGGGAGACCTTATTGCTGTCCACAAGTACCTGAGAGGAGGTTGAAGACAGGTAGGGTTGGTCTCTTCCCAGAAGGAACAAGAAAAGGTCTCAGGCTGGTTCAGGCTGGATATTAGGAAAAAAATCTTCATTGAAAGAAGTCATCAGGCCTTGGAACAGGCTGCCCACGGAAGGGGTCAAACTGCCATCCCTGGACACATTTCAAAGTCGTGGAAATCTGGAGCTAAGGAACAGGGTTTAGGGGTTGCCTGGCTATGCTGGGCTGAAGGTTGGATTGATCCTCTTAAAGATCTCTTGGAAGAGGACCAAAGATGAAGAGGGCCAAAGAGATTCTGTAATTTGATTCTGGGATTTCACAGCAGTTGGCAGTATTTTCTCAATGTAACTAATTTGACTTGTCTTTTTTAAACTGACTTTTCAAAGTGATTTTACATTTTATAAACAGGTTATCATTTAATAAAAGTACCTGCTGTTTGTTTCCATTGTGGTATCGGGACCCTTATCGCTAGTGACTCCAGAACCATCAAGAATTCAGCTCCATCCAGACCCTGAAAAGTTACACAATTTCCATTTCTTTCCTTCAGATCTGGGAGGAAAAAAAAAAGTCATTTAAACCCCTTTGGGGATGGCGACACTACCACTGCCCTGGACACACTGTGCCAATGCTTGATAAGCATTTAGATGAAGAAATTGTTGCAAATATCCAGCCTAAATCTCCCCTGGTGCAGCCTGAAGTCAGTTCCTCTGGCCATCACTTGCCACCAGGGAGAAGAGGCTGAACCCCTCCTCACTTCAACAAGTTGTAGAGTGAGGTCTCTGTCCCTTAAAACTCCATTTCTCCAAGCTAAGCAACCCCAGTTCCTTCAGCTGCTTCTCAGAGCACTTGTGCTCCAGCCCCTTCATGAGCCTTTTTGCCCTTGTCTGGACACACTCCAGCACTTCAATCTTCTCACAGTGAGAGGCCCAGATTTCAGAGCTTCTCTTTGTGAAGTTCCTTTCTCATGCCAGTGACCCATGTCTGCCCTATGGCCTCCTGACAGGAAAACACTCAATTCCTGCTCTACCACACTGGGAGAAAGGGAAGCACAAGCAACACTCACTGTACAAATGTGCATCTCCTTGGTGGAGTAAGGACATTCAAGGCAGATCCAATATCCTCTGCAGAGCCCTGCCAAACCCATCTGCAGTCAAGTGCACCTAGAGCAAAGCAGCAAGTTACTCAGCCAAAATACTTCTCAAATGAGACTCAGGAGAATTCTGCAACATGTGAAGGCAAATGAGAGTATCGGGGAAAAAATGAAAATGACATCCAACGTGCTAAATATGTATTGTTTATTAAGGCTTGTATTCTCCTAGAGGAAAAAGTTAATCTGATGCTGTCCATTACCCCTTACAGGCAGTAACAGTCCAGAGAGACAAGAGTTATACGTTCTAAATACAAGTCTAAATGATACAGATTAAACTTTATTTAAATTGGAGGTCCTTTTTGGAGTAAATAGTATTCAGAAGATAGTTGCTTTCTAATATAGTAAAAGATCCTCTACAATAAACACGTGCAGATTCAGTGTGCTAGAGCAGCGGACATGAGCACCATTTCCATGCTTAATTGGAACTCCAGTTGGTGACAAGTTCTCCGACGGTCCCCTCACTCCACAAAAACATGACAGCAAAATTCAGTTTCTTAAAACAAGTTTGTTTTTTTACTCATCCAACAGAAAAAAAAAATTAGACATACACACTGTCAATTTTAAACATCTGAGGCATAATCCATCATATTATCCGTACTATTAGTTCCTACATTAAAGCTCAGCATTATTGGTATAAAAACTTTAAATGGCATTAGGATTGGGAGGGAGTAATGAAGGGAAGGATTAAAAATGATCTGCAATTAACTAATAACACCTGAAAGCTGAACCAGGTTTAAACACACTGTCCAAAACCCCTGCAATGTTGATAGCATCACATTATTATTATTGAATTAAGCTACAAAAACTGTAAAAGCAGAATTATGGCTGAGAGAAAGCATCTTGCTTGCCCTCGGCAGGATATGGTAGAACGGCTGCACATTGAAGCACTGGCTTAACAGAACGGGAAATCTTTTCCAGAGGAACAGTTTCACTGAACAAATTTGATTTCTCTACTAGACAGAAAAAAAATCCCCTCAACACGACGCAATTAGCCATTTTAGAAATGTCATTGTACAGGTAAATAAAGAGGCAGAGCAGCTGCACAAAAGTGATCTGGAACTTGGGGGTCTGTTGTTTGTTTGTTTTCCCCATTTGAAAATTGTGAAGTACAGTATCTTCAAAGTTTTATGAATGATACAAATCAGTGTGTTGTTTCTTCTGCCATGAATTGAAATTTAAAAAATTAAAATGGGTTAGTGGGAGGAGGATAAAGGAAGATTTGAGACGTCCATAATCTCTGTATCTGGCTAGGAACAGAATTTGTGCCAAAATAAATTCTTTGGGAAGCACAGACACTTTAGTATGCTCATGTATAGGTCCACACTAGGTTACGATAACTGTTTACCAACTTAAAAAAATAAAAAAACCAGACACACTTTTATTAATGATTTCTACAGAATTTTACATAGAAAAAAGATACAAACTAATGCAGATCCACTTGGGCAAACAAAAAAAATAAACTACAATGTACTTAAAGATGCGACAACTTAATTTCCCCTGCACGAGAAGATAAATTGGAGCTGAAAGCTTTAGTTTCTCCTGATGCCAGGATACAGCACCAGTAGACTCAAATTTTCCTTCTCATAGTTGAATTTAATATCAGTTCTAGTACACAGAGCAAACTGTATGTGATTATTCCTATTGTTTGTTTCGATTCTGACGTTCCTGCAAAGAGAAAAAAGTTTAAAGTTAAGAAAGATTTAACCAAATGAACAAGCAACTACGATTTTAGCCATGTAACAGCTAATATGACCCCGGATAATTCAACGCTGTTTAATTAACATTGCTGCCACATTTCATGAACATATTGCTAACACTTCATATACATAGTAAGGACTTGATAACTTTTACATTAAGTAGAAGATCTGAACACATCCCTGAGCAGTCACTTCAAACTGATGAAGGTCACGGTAACATTAACATTCCCAGGTAGAAAGGAAACCTCCAATACTCCAGTTTCTGGATTACTTTAGCTGCTGCAGTAGTAGCACAACCCAAATACAAGCCGAAAGGGGATGGTGGATTAGGGAACTCCACAGGACAGGTCCAGTTCCAAAGCACTAAAACTACTTTGGAGTTTAGTTCAGTAAAAGCAGGGAACTGAGCTCTCTAAAATCCTGTTCCTAATTCTTCCTGTGTGTTTGACTGTTCTGAGGCACTGCCAGGTACTGGAGAAGTCAGGCGTAAAAAAATCCATTATCAGGTGGAAGAACAACTACAGACCTTAGAACGGTCTGAGGAAAACCAGCAGGGCTCAACTGAAACAACCTGGGAGTTTTAAGTGTGTCCTAGTAGATAAGCCAAGAGGGCATCTCTGAAGTCCCTCACAAAAGTCTCTGCTAACCATAAATGGTGAAAGCAAGTAAAGGTTATTGAAGACATACCTGCAGCACCTAAACCTTCACAGAAAGGCTAAGCTGTGCTCCCCCAGCAGCAGACAGAGACATAAAAACAATTCTCCGTAATTGTTTCAGGAGCCCCATAAGCTGCAGAACTTAGAGGCTGCAAGACAAGTGTAATAAAACATGCTGCTGTATCTCTAGGCCAGGCAATTTCTCCAGCTAAAGCACTGTGGTGATCAAAAAGAAAGGGCTCAGCCTTGGTGCTTTCCAGCACAGGGCAAAAATGGCATCTGAAGACTCTAAATACATCAAGACACCACCAAATCCTATTGCAAGGAAGAAAACTGAAATAGCCTAAGCATTAACAATAGTCTGCTCCTAAACTAAAGCCTTCAGATTGTTCTGTGGAATCTTTGTAAAAAATTCATCTGGGAATTGTTTCTGTTGCCATGAAAAGCTGATTTGCAAATACACCAAACATCATAAAGGTAACAGGCTCTATTTGCTGCTTCAGCTGGTCACAATATAAAATGGCATTTTTTTGTAAATGAAATACATTGATTTCTGCCCCTGGGCAGAAAAATATGAATATTTCAGTTTTCCTAATAAAATTGAGTCAGCAATGTCTAGTAGAAATTCTTTATCTGTGATTTAAGGCTGAACTAAAGATAGCAAAGCTGTTTTAACAAATCACCAAACAGACCATTTAAAGCAGCTTAATCTACTTGCTTTAAAAAAATAAAATCTATATCCCTCCTATCTGTGAAGTGCTGACTTACGATGAACTGTCAATGAAAGTCATTCCTTAGCAGCAGAGCTGCTAAGAACATATTAGCTAGCAAATGGTCTTCATTGGCTGCCTGACATCTCAAACAAAAGATGGTTAGAAAGAATCTAAACCTGAATCATATTTTCAAGCTTCCAAAAAAGCTATTGACCCATCCTACCTCCAGAGCAAACACACTTTACTCCATTTTGCTGCCCTCCCATGCTCACCAGCCTGTTCTTCCCCACTGTCACCTTACCCAACTTATTTTTAGTTTTCTCTGTAATTCCACATTAAAAAAATAAACAAACCTAAGTTTTCCATTCTTACAGTCCCAGATAAAAAAAATAATTAAGCCCATTCTTACTAGCCCAACATAAATAGAGAAAGCCTAGCATCTGAGACTTCTGTCTGGCATCTGAAAGTACCTTAATGGCTTCCAGAGGCTCAGCCCAGGCTAATTCAGTAAAATTCAGTAAAAAATGCTTTTTTTTTTAATACCATTTACTCAGCATTCTTCCTACCTTGCTCCTTGCTGTCTCTGTCGGGACTAATCTGAATTTTCCTTTCTAAAAGCATCTGAAGGACACAAACTGGACAGGGAAGGAACTGATGCCACAACTCCACACTGCTCTTGGGCACGGCTGCCTTTCAGAAGCTTTAACTGTCTCCTCCGCACTACTATCTAGCACTGCTGCTAGCAAGGACAAGCGCTTTTGTAATCAACAAAGCTTCTTTCTTTTTTGTTCTCAAGATCTGCTTGGAGCCTTCCTAGTTTCTGAGGCATTTTCTGTTATCTCATTCTGGATCTCTTGTTGCACACTTCTCCAGGACAAAGTAGTCTTCAGACATAGGAAAAACACATTTTACAGAACCTGCAGAAGCTCTTTTCTGGAGACCCTTACCCCTGCCAGACTTGTGTTCACCTCAGCCTGAAGGAGCCATCAATCATTTTCCTAAACTTGATTTGTTCAAGTCAGTGAGATGAAAGCATTCATGTGCTGACACACCATCCATGTTGTATTTGTATCACAACACAGAGTGAGCATTACTCTTAAAACAGAAACGGTTTTTAACTCAGTTCTTGTGGGTCAACACCAAGGTTCTGAACAGCTGAGTGCCCTGACATGAACCACAGGTGACAGCACAGCAGTCCTCCCACTGTGACCACCCAGTTAAATACAGATCCAGGAGGGTGAGCTGCTGACAGCAGATCAACCCGTGTGTCCAGACATGAGATGCAAATAAAAGGGAATCTGAATAAATTCATTTTCTTTACAAGTGTTTTAGCTTCAGAGGATGCTTTTGTAAAAACTACACAAGAATGTTCCTAGAGAACAGTAATTCACACAAGTTGCACTGTATTTTCCTTTTCAGAAAGTTCTCAAACATGCTGCAAATTTTTTTAACATGTTACAAGCATGAGCTTTGATCACAGGAGTTGCTCTTTTTGTAGACACTGAGAAACACTAGAAGGCTGAGGGGAGATTTCACGACACTCACTTTCTTCCAATTTCATTCCAGACACAACATCCTTCCATCACTCCTTTCCCAGGTTCTGAGTCACCAGACTGGGTTTAAATAGTTTGTTACTGTTGCAGATCAAAAGCTGAACTTAGATCCCAAAATAAAAAGGCAGTCCCTCAGTTCTAGAGAATGATACAATCTTTAAACAATGCTGGTAACACAGAGGAAGCTTTGGCATGTCAACGAACTTCATACTTTATCCCCGCCTAACACTCATTTGAAGGTCCAGTGTCACATGTACCATCAACCACCCGAACATGTCAATCAGGACCTGAGAGACCTTAAGACTCTTAAAAAATTGACACAGTAAAGTTAACTTTGCAAACCAGGAAAGCTTCAACTTCACAAGAAGTTGTCCACATACATGCACATCCTGCAATGAAACTCTTTCTGGTGAACAGCTGCACTTCTGCAATTCAGTTAGCCAATGAAGGGGAAAACATGCACTTTCCCATAAGTTTTACACAATCCAACCCAACAAGCAGTACTTTATTTTTCATTCCCTCACTGCTAATCTGCTTTACCTGTGTAGCTCTATGACCTTCCTCAAGAGTACTTAAATTGTCTGTATAGTCCTATTTTCTAAGCTATTCAGTGGAATCAAATAAACATTCTATTAGACGTCGAGGTTTTTTTCCTGCATGTGTCATACAAGCTAGAGCCTGTTTTTAATGACAGAAAAAGCATTGTTCTGAAAATGATTCTGTTAATAAGCAGTGACCTGGCTAAGAACATTTTATCAGCATTTGAACAGAAAGTGGGAAACCTACCAAAAAAAGCCAAAGCAGAATCGGCGCAATAGTTAAACACCAGTCTTGAACTACTATGAAGCAAAGGAAGTTCAGGTTTCTGTATGCAGCCATTTGGATATTCCTGAGGCCAATACCTTACATGTTCAAGACTAGACCTACAAGCACTGCTCCAGCAGTTTTCTTAAATGCACAGACTTTACCCTTGTCAGGTCTGGACCCTTGTCCCTCCAGACTTGACAGCAAATCACAGGGAGGCTCAGCACTAACCAAACAATGACATGCACACCCCCCAACACCCTCCAAACACTGGACAAAGGTACTGGGGCCTTCTGCATTATTCAAATCTCCCTCCTCACTAACTAAGGGGACTGCTCTCTTCAGGTTACAGGCTACATCAAATACAGAATTGCTAGGAAATGTCAAAGTGAACGCTTTAAGGTTTTAGTTTGTAGAATCCCAGACCAAGTACATCAGAAACACTTAAGATGCAGAGCTCTCCCTCCCTGCTCACAGAGAAATGCAATGCACATCATCATACTGCATGGCTAGGAAAAGCTGAGTTAAAGAGTTCTTAAGATACTGATCTGCTTTTCTCCCACCATTTAAATGTTAATTCCCGGAAGACAGCTGAAAGCAATTTGATCTGCACTTTTAAATGGCAATGAAACCTTAAAAACAACTTCTTCAATTTAAGGTCTAGGAACACACATTAAGTCTTTGCTCAAAAAACACATGCAAGGAAGCGTGAGCTGCACCAAGCAGTGGAATCACTCTTTGCTTTGAAATGCCATTAACAAAAGAAGCCTCTGAAACATTATCAACACCAAGCAACTTCAAGCAGTACTTAGCTATTAACTACACACCCTAACACCTATTACCTTGTCAGCTCACTACTTCCAGACTCTGTAATGGGAAAAAGGTGCTCTTGAAACTGAAGTCACAGGACAGAGAGGGACACATCTCTGCCAGTAAACTTAGAGCAAAGAAAAGCCTATCTACATTTTTGCTACACTTTCCCAGTTACTGCTCAAGTTCCTCTTTGCCATCTTCACTCAGCGTTTCAAGAATTAGTAGACAGATTAAACCCAGGACCTGAAAACCTTTATTTACCTAAATAACAACACCACACATGACTTCAGCAACAGGAGCAGGATCTTTACAGCACTACTCCAGCAATTTTATGCAGCTCTTTCTTTGCCAGAGATCAACTCGAACAAGACCAGGCTTCTTGCTCTTAACGGCGATGCACACATTTCAAATGCCAATACAGGCATCAATTCCAACACGCCAGCTCTAGTCAAACAGCATTAAAACACTTTAAGGCAAGGAACTGAAGTGGCCATTGCTGGCAGAATCCAATGCTGAAGCAGAAACTATTTTCTAGTTTATTAACCATTTTAAGATTAAAGAAATTAATTAAACTTCAAATAACTGGACATAATGTCCTTCTCTGCTAACTGCTCAGCTTTCTGCTTTGAAACTCATCAACAATGAAACTGTCACAGGCAAACAAGCAGCAGTTTGTTTTCTGTGTTGTTAAACACGCATAAAACCATTGAGTCGAGATGTATTAAAACATGTCAAATGCCTACTTACATTTTTTTCCACCATAGCAGCCTTCACATTTCATTTTCCCCATATCTGTCTATAAAATAAATTTTTTAATAAGTTTACCTTCCGCACCACCTCCTCCTCTTCCTGGCGCTTTTCATAATGAGAAAAGTCATCGAAGATGGAGGTCGTGTGCTTGTAAGTAGCAATAATTTTAAGCACTTGTTTTGCTTTTTCTAAGGGCACCTCCTGTGTGTCACGGGAGTTTGTAACGGGTTTGTTGTCATTGTTCTCCAGCCTGATGTGGCGGAGTTGGTTGTTGGGCACATCCTTCACAAAGATCCACTTGACATCAAATTTCCCCTTCCACTTGTCCTGGGACCAGACACCCGCGCTGGTGCCATAGTCCACCGGTGATTTCATCTCTGCTACTCCACAAAAGTGTCCACTGCCATTGACACTGAACAGCAAGTAGACTGGACCTTTGCTGTTCATTGAGCGAAAAGCACTGTCCAGGCGTTTGTTGCCGTGTTCCGTACTACACCAAATAGAGTACTTAATGGAACGATGAATATCATCCTCAGAATAGCTCTTTATTATGAACACTCGTCCATTTTTAAGGTTCCATTCAAAATCTTTAGGGTTATAGCTGTGAGCAGCTTTCAGTTTTTCAAGAACAGGATGGGACTCGCCACTCGAAACCGGGTTAGGCTGGGCAGTGCCAGCCAAGTTGGTGTCATTACCAGTTCCTCCACTTTGGCCAAAACCTGCATTTCTGTTGCGAGGAGCTACCCAGCGATTTTGGGGTGGCTGCTGGGGGGTCTGATACTGTGGTTGAGTCAATGGAGGAGGCTGAGTTGGAACAGGTTGAACCATTTGCTGCTGTGCCTGTGGCACAGCCTGAGGAGAAGGGATCTGTTGAGGGGCAGGAACTTTTGCCACAGGACCCTTATTGTCCCAAGTACCTATGTCCATATTATGCTTTATAGGTGGAGGAGGCAATGCTCCCCCGATTACAGGTCCAGTTTTTGTTTTCATTTTAGGCTGTGGTTTTGCAGGTTTACTGGCTATGGCAGCCCAGGAGGTTGGTTTAGATACTGGCAAGTTTACATTAGATCCACCATTCCCGGAGAGGGCCCCCGCCATCCCAGCACTGTTGACAACAGAACCTACTGTTTTCACTGCAGAAGTTGTAACATCTCCGCCAATCTTAAGTCCAACCATTCCCTGTTCAATACTGTTCATTCCAGGAGCTTTATTTAACGTATCATTATGAAATCCTGTTTGTCCATCCACAATGGTCCCACCCAGTGAACTTGGTGGGTAACTGTAGCTGCTGCCATATGCTGAACTTTGAGTCTGCTGTCCTTGGGATCCACTTGTTCCCCAAGCTGAGAAGGCAGGATTTTCAGGGAAAAAGTTAAACCGGTGTTGATAGATATTATTTCCCAGACCCCCAGGCTGTCCAAACACAGCATCGTGCATAAAATGATGATCTCCATTACTCAGCTGTCCATAGGTGGTCAGGTATGGGATAGGAGGATCTCCTCCTGTAGACCATGGTGCTTCACTGAGAGAATAGGGGAACCCAATGGATGGTGGATAGTAACTGGACAGATAAGGATCCGTCATTGATGGATAACTACTGTTCTGTTAAAGGAAAAAAAACAACAAAATTGTAACTTCAGACAGAAAAAAAACACCTTTCAAATAGCCACAATATTGTTCAACATCAAATAAGAAAGGACAATAGAAACAAAGTCATTTACTTTCTAATTACAGATCTAAGTTCACACTCCAGGAAAGATTCACTGGCTAAAATTCAGTGTCTGGGGATTTATAACATACCCCAAGACAAGTGACTCACAATGAGGTTAGTACTAAAGATGCTGAGACCAAGTACAGTTAGTTATGTTACCAAGAGTACTTAATTTATTCTTCAGGAATTATTTGGTCTACCAACATCCCAAAATATTTCCAAGAACTTCTGTGACAATTTTGTTGTCTCTCAGAGCTGAGAATATTTAGCACAGGAGAAGTTTTAGGTTAAATTATTAAGACAACACAACAGAAAATGTTAGAGTCTTCGTTACAGAACTGCCGATACCCCATTCTGAAGGCGTCCATGTGTGTCTCACATTAACAAAGCAAAAGACCAAACACAGTATTCTAAAATAGGTTTTATTCCTCTTTAAATAAACTCAAAGGATTTATATTGGAGCCCTTCCAGAGTGACACTAACTGTAATTACCAGTGAGGGGGAGGAAGGTCAACATCTCCTCTTAATGAGTCAAACAGTAGCTACCCTTTCCCTAATCAAGGATAGACATTATTTTAAGAAGTGGAACTAAGATTTCTTTCAAACTGTATGAATTTGAACTTGAAAAAAACCTCCTAAATCAGCAAAACTGCATTGAAACTTCAGTAATTTTTCCAAAACTCAGGTTATTTCTCAGCTCATCCAAAAAAATGAAGTAAAAAAACCTCCTTGCTGAAAGAAGCCTAATACTCGATTCATGCACAAAGTTGTTTAACTGCTCATTTTTTCAATGAATTTTTTCCCTTCCATGATACCCAAATGCCAGAGTAATTCAACATCCTTGTTGCCACACACAGAATGACCCTGTAAGATGCTTCCAGGACTTGCACAGAGTACTGCAAACTCCTCTGCAAACTCTGCAAAATCCAGCGGTGTTGCTTCAAAAGAAGTCACCTCTGCCACTGCTGGTGCTGCCTTTTATTTACATGCAAATTCTCTCTAACAAGAGGTACACAGTCCACCTTCCTGTGGGAGGATCCTCTAATAAGTGTTAAATTTTCTGAGGCTCTCAAGTTAAGTAATCAATATTTACACCATAATAAAACATCCTTTCCCCTAAAAACTTTACTTTGAGGTATTATATCATAAAGCATAATAACTAGAAAAATGAAAAATGCTGATGAAAGGGGAGACAGTAAGAATCTCAAAAAAACTATTAATGTTGCATTTATTCTACAGATGGAGAAATTAAGACCAAAAAGAGTAAGGTCAGAGAAAACAGGTGTTTTATTCTAAAGTAATTCTGTTAAAGGATTCTGGACAGTTCTTGAGGCTGTTACCTCACGTCACACAGCTGTGAAGTTGCCAGAAGGATTCTAAGAAGATTAAAGCAAAGTTTCAGCAGGCATCTTTACAAAACATTCCATCTATTGTGCCTGGGTTTACAACAAAGGGTGTAAAAGAAATCCTGACTGAAGTCCTTCACTGCAACAGCAGAACATTTACTTCAAACTTATCCTTGGCCTTTCTTCACTCTTCTATTTTTAAGTTTTGGGGGGTTAAATTTTTTTTAAATCTACTCAAACCAAACAAACCGACCCAGCCATTCTGTTAACAAGGAAGGGAACCCTCCTCCATCCCACAGGATGCTGCCTGCTAGTAATGCCCTGTTATTAATGAGTATCTTGAGCTTGTGGATGACATTATCTGGGTGATGCCTTTGAGCAGAACTTTGTATGAGAAGAGTCTACCTCACTTTCCCTGTGCACTTAAAAGTTACCTTTCTCATTGTGGCTTACAACAAAAACCTACTGCACCTCAAATATGGCCTGAATTAAATGCTGCTACTTGGATACTAGAACCTTCATGGAAAGAAAGGGCAACACCACTCAGGAACAATTGTCAACAGAAAGATGAAAGACAAATTCGACTTCATTACGCAACATGTTAATTTTAAATACTAATTTGTATTTATAAAAAGAAGCAATTAATACAACATCACCACCTACATTTAACCTTTTATGTCAAATCTATGGTAGTATCAGGTGGGGGGTTAATTTCAGAAGTATTTTTTTTAGTATCTACTTGGTTTCAAATCTTTTTTTTTCCCCTAAGTCACTTGTATTTTACAGTCATTTGGCAGGGCTGAATAAATCTGACTGAATAACTGCATAATAAGGCTTTGTTCAGGAACATGGTTGTCTTCAGTACAAAAATCTCACAGTCCTAATTAATGCTACTGTCACTTTGCATTTAAAATTGCAAGACTAGTACAGAAGTGTTTCTCTGAACATGCCTGTTTCTTACTGCAGCATAAATAAATCAGTCAACAGAGCTACACTTTCTCATCAGAAAACCTTATCAGAATTATAAAAATTTAATAGTTGCAACAATTTTTCCATGTAAACTTAATCATTTGGCTTGCTGCCAGCTAAGAAATCTCTTAGAATTTACCTCTAACAACTAGTTCCACAGTGTTTCCTATATGAAGTTTAATGTTTGGTAACTTTCACATCAGGAAAATAAATGTTGGTTTTAAGCAACTGAAAATATAAATTTAATAAAGTGGGATTTCCAAAAATTAAAGAAAGGTGAAAACTTCAATTTCTTTCAAAACCAATTTTGCATAACAGAAGAGTATTTTACTTCCCTTTTGCCACACAAGTTTCCTGCTTTAATCCCCACTCCAACGCATTCATTCCAGAGAAGAGAATGTTCCCTATGAAATGATTTTAACTTTAATTCTGGAGATCATGTCTGTGCTACAGATGAGCAGGACACTTAGCTCGGGAGCCAGAAGCCAGCAGGTGCAGAGCTCCGGAGACAATCCAAGCTGTCATAGATACATTTGTCCTAACTTCCACAGCAATGTGTCGGGACTGCTCCCAGCATGGAAACAAGCTCAAGTAGAGCTGTACAATAGTGGAGTCTGCATCCTTCCTTGAGCTGCTGTGATCCTAACCAAACCTGTAACAGTTCTACCCACCTCACTGCCCTAACTACATTTACCACACCTGGACGATGACCCAGACTCAGTAGGTGAATTGATGCTGTTCGTTTGGGTGTTCAACTTCAAAATGAAATTAGTTTCCAGAAATGAAACAGAACAGACATTACAGCATTTGCTGTGTTTTCTTAGCAGGTAGAATAATTTTGCTATGTAAGCAAATCCAGTACCATCACCAATAGTAGTGGCGTCTAGCAGCTTCAAGCTAAATTACAAATTTCCCTTCGAAAGTGTAACACTTCATCTTTCTGCCAAGAAATAAAGACGTATCTTGTCAGTTCTCTTTCTGAAGTGGTACTTTATATTTATGGACAGAACACATAGCATTTTCAGTTTCCATACACTTTGTTCCCTTTAAAGATTTGAAAGCTAATTCAAAAATTACTTCAGTTAGAAGACACTTTCAAATATAATGACATTAAGTCACAGGTGTTGATTTAACATACAGCATAATGAACTGGATTATACTGAGAGTTTATATTACAGGGCCTTGCTCTTAAAATAAACTATCTTTAATTCTGAAAATATTTCACAGGGCACAAAATAACAGCATTTCCTGAAGGTGGGAAAGAGCCAGCAGGGCAACTCTACAAGCTAGAAAGCATAAAATCCTAATTCCAATCTAATTTCTAGGATTCTATAAATCCTACAGATTGGAAGAGTCCACAAACAGAACCTTCAGACTCCCACAGGCAAATCTATCACAGAACCATGTGACAGTCTGTCCGAGTCCAACCATACCAATAACCGGCAACCGGAGGAGCAATCTGCAGAAACCAGTTGGAGCATTAACTTCCTTTACACTCACAGCCATCCGGATACGCAGAGTAATATTAGCTTTGTGAGCACAAATGCTAGTTGTATTACCAAGTAACACAATACGCCAGTCATTTCTTTTTCCATTTCTATTTAAGGAATTTGCTCCCTTGACACAATCCTATGAATTGAGTGCCAGCAGCATGCCAAAGAAATAAAAAAATGCAAACTAAGTTAAAAATACACTAACCTGATTTGACTGCCCAGAAAGGTATGGTTCAAAATCGTTGTCATGAACTGTATCCTTCTGATGTAACGAACCATTTTGTACTAGAAGGAAAAGGTTACCACACATTACAATCCCGACTACTAGTATTCCAGTAACGAGTTCCACTCTACATTATTTTATTACTTTCTTACTCAAAAGCTCATCAAAAGACCAAGGGATGATATCTGTCCCCAAAACCAGTTCATATTAGTGCCTTTAATGCTAAATTTGAGCAAATTCTCAAATAAGAATAAATTAAATTATACAGCTGGAAGTCAACAGACAGCTCATGTATATTAACTCTCAGTAGAATGTAACCATCTCTGAAGAATAATTTTGTGAAAAATATTGGGAAGCAGAATGTACTATTGTGGCCCATAACCAGAACTCTCAAACTAATTCACGGTTCTCCCATCATGTGTTATTTCCTGCTTAAGTTAAATTAAGACAAGGTGAGGTTACATTTAAATACCAAGTAAGGAATGTTTTGTGTTTCGATGTCCTGACATTTTCAGGAAAGTCTATGTTTTTGTGTGTAAAACAGCAATATCTGCCACAACCAAAACATAAATTAACTAGTTAAGCCTACTAAAGCGAAAATTAATGTGCAAAAAAGCATTCAAAGCTCATTACTGTAAGATATACAGCTTCAAAACTGTTATTAGGTCACTTCAAATAATTTCCTTTGTTTTCCTCAATTTTAGTCAAACAAGATTAAATGCATTATGCATAAAGTTGCTTTATTTACCTATTTCTTTCATAGAAGTGCTGAAGTAAACTACAAGTAACACTATTAGGAGAGGATGTTTGGACAATGACTTGGAGAAGATATCAGAACTTCAGCAAGTTTGTCAGGGAGAGTAGAGGCAGAAGAGTATTTACAAACATAGGAAATATCATCAGACTTTCTGTAACTAGAAAGGAGCTGGATTTTTAAGGTAAGTCAAGATATATTAAAAGCATTTATGAGCTGAACATTGAATTTTTTTTTAAGCCTGAATAGTTACACACTTTAAATCAGAGATCACAGTAATAAAGTATTTCCTTAAGTGACTTGTTCTTAATTTGAAATTAAGCAGGGGAGTCACCATAAAAAGCTTATTGTCTCATCAACAGTTATCTGTTTTTTTACTTAAAATTCTTCAAATAATTAAGCCTACAGCTTTATATATGACACTTAATACAAATACAAGTCAACAGCAGGGCAGTAATGCAACATACAACACAGCAAGAAGAGACTCTGAGAGCATGAAAAAATCCCCATGTTGAACAGGGACAACCTTATGACTTTAAGCAGGAATCTGTTTTATTTTACAGAATTGAAGAGTATTTTTATGTTCAGTATTAACACACAGTCCTTCTCCCACTGTAAACCCGTCACATAAGTGGGATGCAAAGAAGTTTGTATGAGTTTATGGTTTATGTTATTTAATACAGGTTTCTTTGTTCCAGATGTTACCCAGAGGGATCAAGAGCAAAACCTTTCTGCTCAACTACAAGTAATAATCTGTGTCATTCATCTGCTCTAGTAAAACCTTATCCAGACCTCAGCATGATCCTCACCTTTATTATCTTGTCCTTTCGGTCTCTAGGAAGCCATCACACATGATTGGGTATAGCAAACGAGGAGAAAAAAAAAAAAAGAGGAGAAATAAAAAAGTTAATTTTTGGGAAAAAACGCTTATATTGTCTCCGCAAAACACACAGCTCACAGAGAGAGATTAGAGGTTCATAAACACGGCTAACATCATCATTAGGTTTGTTTACGCCGGGGATGAAGAGGATGTTTCACACTTCATTCAGCGACGGCCTTCCTAGAAATGGCCACGGAGTAAGTTAACAAGATGAAGCTCCAAAGCAGCCACGAGGAAAAAGAAAAGCCTCTCCACGACCAGACCCCAGGAAAATCCCCTGCCCCGAGGGAGGGGAGGAGGCCCCGCGCTCCGCTTCGCCTCTTACCTGAGGGTCAACGCTTGTGGCAGACATAATTCATGTACAGGGCCGCCGGGGTTCCGCAGAGAGGACCGGGGCAGGAGAAGACAGCGCCGGGGGTGGACAGGAGAGGCAGGGCCTAGGAGGGGAGGCAGGGCCGCAGGGCCGCGGCCTGGCGAGGGGCGGCGGCGCCTCGATCCCCTCAGGGGAGGGGAAGGGGCCGCGGGGGAGGGAAAGGGGCCGCTCCTCGGTATCTCTTTGGGGCCGGGCGGGGCGAGGCGGGGAGCCGCTCCCACGCCGTGCTGTGCCGACCCCCTCTCCTCACATCCCGCAAGCTCCGGGGCCTGTCCCGCCGCACTGGGCTGCAGCGACCGACCGAACCCTCAGCTCACAACTCCAATGGCGGCAGGCGGCGGGCGCCGGGCTGCGGTGACGTCAGCGCCGGGAGCGCGCGGGGCACGCCGGGAAAGGGGCGGTGCGGACGACGAAAGGCGCGCGCGGAGCGCGGCCGCACCTGCTGCGCGTGCGTGAAGGCGGGCCGGGTTCAGGTGGGCGGTACCGAGCGGGGATGGGCGGGGCCTTCCGGCTCCTTGGCGCCTTTCGACCGTGTTCTGCAGGTTTCCTTCTCCATCTGGCCCTTCAGGCAGAGGGTCCTCAGCAGCCTCTGGGCACGGGGCTTTCTCATAGACACGGGGCTTCTCAGTTTTCTTAATTTTATGGCTCCGGCTGCTGGTTCGGCAGGAGCTGTGTGGAATCTTTGCTCTTTAATGTAGCTTCATTGAATTGAGCAGAACGTTAGGGGTAAGTCAAGGGTTTCCATGGGGATTTGTCTTCTGTAATGTTGTGATGAGGAGCAAAACCCTTTCCCCGTGAGCTTTCGATGTGCAGACCATCATTTCTTTTACCTTTGGTGCAATAAAACCAGTCTGTAACAAAAAAGTTAATCCATAAATATAAAGTCCCTAGATTACATTCTCCCATGTCACATGGAGGTCTGATGTCTGCTTGGAGAAAGGACTTTGAATTGGCCAGAAACATGACTATTTTCTTGAAGGTATCCAACAAGCGGCAAAGGTTTTGCTTGGCAAGTCACTTTGCTCTGAGTGCCCCATACCCTTCTGTGGGTTTCTTGACACAAATGTACACCATTTACCCTTTCTTTGTGTGAACAGTGTAAGACCCTTCTGAAAGATGAGTCAAAACCAGACCTTCAGCAAGTGCCTGGTACAGTTGTGTGATATGTTAGTGCCTGAGAAAACTTGAGCTCCAAACTGAGTGTTGTACCAGCTTGTGTGACGCTGGCGTGCAGTGTTGTTACTGGAGCTCTGGACTCAAGGAGGCTGAAGGGAGACCTTACAACTGTCTACAACGACCTGAAAGGAGGTTGGTCTCTTCTCCTACGTAGTAAGTGATAGGACAAGAGGAAACAGCCTCAAGTTTCCCCTGGGAAAGTTTAGGTTGGATATAGTTATAGGTTGGGACTAACCTGCTGGAGAGCCATGCAGGACAAAGGAACCTGGAGGGAGGGTCCTGGTAGATAGCAGGATGACCATGAGCCAGCAATGTGCCCTTGTGGCCAAGAGGGCTAACAGCATCCTGGAGTGGATCAGAAGGGGGATGGGTAGGAGATCCAGAGAGCTTCTCCTCCCCCTCTACTCTGCCCTAGTGAGACCACATCTGGAGTATTGTGTCCAGTTCTGGGCTCCTCAGCTCAAGAGGGACACAGAACTGCTGGAGAGAGTCCAGCACAGAGCAATGAAGGTTATGAATGGAGTGGAACACCTCTCTTATGAGGAGAGGCTGAGGGAGCTGTGTCTCTTTAGCTTGGAAGAGACTGAGAGATTACCATTTTAATGTTTATAAATATGTGAAGGGCGGGTGTCAGGAGGATGGAGCCAGGCTCTTCACAGTGTCATCTAGTGATAGGACAAGGGGCAATGTGTGTAAGCTGGAACACAGGAGGTTCCATATCAGTATCAGAAGGAACTTCTTCACTGTGAGCGTGACAGAGCACTGGAAGGGGCTGCCCAGAGGGGTTGTGGAGTCTCCTCCTCTGGACATGTTTGAAACCCGCCTGGACATGTTCTTGTGTGACTTGATCTAAGTGATCCTGCTGTGGCAGGGGGATTGGACTACATGATCTTTTGAGGTCCCTTCCAATCCCTAACGTTCTGTGATTGTGTGATTATTAAAGCCTTCTTAATGGAAAGGGTCATCAGACCTTGAAACTGGCTGCCCAGGGAGGGGGTTGAATGACCATTCCTAGATGTAATTGGAAGTTGTGGATATCTGGAACTCAGGGACAGGTATTAGCAGTAGCCTAGGGACAGCTGGGTTAATGGTTGGACTCAATAATCTTAATGATCTTTCCCAACCTAAAATGATTATGTGATTAAGACTGCCAGACCAGACAGTAGTTCCACAAGTTACCAAGTTTTGTATCATCTCCATAATTAATTTTGGGGGTAAAAGTGCAAATTCGTCAAGAAAGACACTAGGTAATTCAACCATTTATTCCTTTAGACTAAACCCAGAGTCTTTTCAGTGTTTGGAATTGTTAGTTTGAGCCTAATATCTTAAATGAATAGTCCAATTCCTTTTGTCCTTATCCTGATCTGTTGTCCAGTGATAAGGAAGAAGCAGTGTGTTAACTCTCAGCTCCTGGAGGTGTTTTGAATTCTTTGTTTGGCCTCAATAACAAGTAAATATTAGTTTAGTATCTGAGTTCTTTTTGCATAAAGCTATGGAGGTCAGTATGTCTGTGCTCTGAGAGTCCCTGAGGGAGCCAGAAAGGCTATTTGTCTAAAGAGCAGCGCTTCAGAAACAAATATGAGGACAAAAGCAAATGACATAGCTAGAGAATGGAACATCTGTCAGGATGGAGGAGGGAAAGGCTTGTCCTGGGTACTTGGGTGATGGGCACTGCTCTGAAGTCCATGTGATTGTGTAAATGTTCACTAGTCTTGATATAGAAACGGTGTGACTATGAATCATCCTCGCTGTGAGTGTATGTGGGCAGGATGTTAAGAGCTGTACTTGCCTCAGCCTCCAAAAGCACAGGAGACTACAGCTATTAGGTGAAACCTGGGTTTTTAGCAAACATGGAGCCTGTCAGGTGCATATGTATGTGTGTGTCTCCCTAAATCCATCTTTGTGGAAATACTGGATTTTTTCTTTGCATTAGGAGAGTGTGAGTTATTGCTTCTTCTAAATAACTTTAACAATGATCTTGTCTCTCCATAAAGAAGCAGACAGTCATTTAGAAACACAACCAGGAAGACAGGAACTTCAGGCATATAAATGATTAAATATTCAGAATTAGATACACTTGGAATGCTCTTGGAGTGTAACACTGGCATGGAGGGAATAATACTGGGTTTTGTTTCATTTTGGAATTGTCAAGAGAAACATGGTGGCATGTTCTTCTAATACAAGAAAAAGTTATACATGATTCTATAATCTTTTTCTTCCCAGTCTCTGAAATCTCAGAAGAGTTATGTATAAATTACAGAATAGTCGTTGGTGTTCTTTTAAATTCAGATTTTACAGGGATTTTAGACAGGGGTAGAATTGAATACTGACATGCTGGAATCTTCGTGTGCCCCACAGCCCTGTGCAATGTAACCAGACCAAGGATCCAACATTCATTTCTATCATTGTCAGGTGAGAAATAAAAACAGACACCCAGAGAAATACTATCTCTTCTTCTCTCCTGTTTTTCATGTCACTGGCACCTTGTTTGTGAAAATGTGAGCAGGGAAATCATCGCCAAGAAGTGTGGCTGGGGAACAATTATGATCTGTTGTCTTTCTTTCTCTTCTTTCAATCCTGCCACTGATTATTGATACAGAGACAAAATAAACCTGTTGCAACCCAATATGCATGGAGAAAATGAGATGATTGCTAATGCGATTAGGTGAGGAACAGATCTTTTTGCCTGGCATCAAAACCATCTTCTCTCTGCAGTGAAAACATGTCCCAAAGTAAAGCAGAATTTAATTGGAAAATCATTTCTTCCATGTTTCTTGATGGCTAATTTTGCACTTATTAAAAAGTAGGATGAGCTCAATTAGAGCAGGAAAGGCAAGTAGTGGTTGAATGGTGGGACATACATTGGTCCCCAGATGACAGCAAACTCTTCTGAAGAGCTATTAGTTCTATTTGTGAACAGTTTGAAGTAGTGATGCCATGCAGTTTATGGGAGGCTACATGATCTGTGCCTCACTACCTCCTGGAATGGTTGGAGTCAGGGAGAGGCAGAAGCAGAGAAGAAAGAGAAGCACAACTGACATTTGAACAAACCATCCAGATCCTACTCAGAAAAGGGAGGAAGAAAGGGACTATCGTTCCTACTCTTCATGCTTCCAGTGGGAATGGCATTTAGCCTTATCCTGAAGCTGTAACTCACATTGCTAATTGCAGCCCTTGAGGCACCCTGCTTTCTCTTTGGGTATCCCATTGAACTGCTGGAAACTGAAAACAGTCCAGTTTGGGGCAGCACTGACTTTTTACAGATTTCATTTGAGTGTTCAGAAATCTGTGGGAAACAAATAACCCAAATAATGGGTGAGGTTTGGTTTTGTTCTTCTTTCCCCATGATGTTTTTCTTCCTCACTGGCAAAAGCAAGAAAGGGTAGAAAACCAAATAAAGAGACTTTTTTTTTAAATAGACCCTTATTTTAGTGATGAAAGCACAGTAGTCTTGAGCTAAACCACATCGAGCAGCTTCAGCCCCTGTGTAGAACCTTGAGGTTGTAGATGCAGATCTCTGCTGGACTCTTTCCAGGGGCTCCAGTCACTTCATCCCTTTTGAGCTCTTTACCATGCTGTCTTGAGCGATACTTTGCACCTTGTATTTATTGATTGATTTCCTTCTAAATCAAGCTGACACTAGCCAACATAGTTTTGATTAATTAGTTTTGCATTCACATTCCTTTCATTTTGGAGTGTTTCACACCACTATCTAGTGTTGGTGTCCAGTTACCTTTGGAATGAACTCAGCAATGCAGGACCTATCCCAGGCTCCCGGGTGATGCACCCTGATCCCCACATTTGGTTCTCAGCATGTGACTCCCTTAAAATTCAGAAGTTCAGTAGGATATCTTAATTGTCTGAAAATGAATGAAAATGTGAATGAATTGCTAAAAAACTCCAGTATTCAAATAGAGGAGATTTGCTTTCTAAACTTCTGTGTGCTAAATTAAAACCCTGTCATTTATCCATGGTGACTTGTTTTTAGTTGCTCTCAGCACTGTGCTTGGTGTCACTTCATAATCACAGAACATTAGAATCACAGAACATTAGGGATTGGAAGGGACCTCAAAAGATCATCTGGTCCAATCCCCCTGCCACAGCAGGATCACCTAGACTAAGTAGCACAGGAACATCTCCAGGTGGGTTTCAAATGTCTCCAAAGAAGGAGACTCCACAACCCCTCTGGGCAGCCTGTTCTAGTGCTCTGTCACTCTCATGGTGAAGAAGTTCCTTCTGATACTGATATGGAACCTCCTGTGTTTCAATTTACACACATTGCCCTTTGTCCTATCATTAGATGACATTGTGACGAGCCTAGCTCCATCCTCCTGACACCCGCCCTTCACATATTTAAAAACATTAACAAGGTCATCTCTCAGTCTCCTGTTCTCCAAGCTAAAGAGCTTGGAGCCTTTAGCTCCCTCAGCCTTTTCTCGTAAAGCAGGTGTTCCACTCCATTCATCATCCTCGTTGCTTTGTGCTGGACTCTCTCTGGCAGTTCTGTGTCCCTCTTGAGCTGAGGAGCCCAGAACTGGACACAATACTCCAGATGTGGTCTCACTAGGGCAGAGCAGAGTTGGAAGATCTGTCTGCTACCCATCCCCCTTCTGATCCACCCCAGGATGCTGTTAGCCCTCTTGGCCACAAGAGTGCATTACAAGCCACAAGAACAGCATGGTCATCATGCTGTTCACCAGCACCCCCAGGTCCCTTTCTCTTACACTGCTCCTCTACCTGTCAGTTCCCAACCTATACTGGTACCTTGGGTTGTTCTTGCCCAGATGCAAGACTCTACACTTACTCCTGTTATATTTCATTAAATTTCTCTCTAACCAACTCTCCAGCCTGTCCAGGTCTCACTGAATGGCAGCACAGTCTGCTGGAGTATCGGTGACACCTCCCAGCTTTGTGGCATCAGCAAACTTGCTGACAGTGCACCCTAATCCCTCATCCAAGTCATTAATGACTAGATTGAATAGGACTGGTCCCAGTACTGATCCTTGGGAGACTTTACTAGACACAGGCCTCCAACTAGACTCTGTCCCACTGACCACTACTCACTGGCTTCTGTCGTGCAGCCAGTTCACAATCCATCTCGCTACCCGATCATCCAGTCCACACTGCCTCAGTTTGGCTGCGATGATGCCATGAGAGACTGTGTCAAATGCATTACTGAAGTCAAGATAGACCACATCCACTGCTCTGCCATCATCTATCCACCTGGTTATGCCCTCATAAAAGGCTATCAGGTTGGTCAAGCATGACTTCCCCTTGGTGAAGCCATGCTGACTGTCCCTACTGACCCTCTTGTCCTTGATGAACCTGGAGACAGCATCAAGGATAAATTGTTCCATCACCTTTTCTGGGATGGAGGTGAGGCTGACCAGTCTGTAGTTACCTGGGTCCTCCTTCTAACCCTTTTTGAAGATTGGATTGATGTTTGCTCTGAGGTTGTGGTTCTGCTAGGTTTTCTGTTCCTAGCGCACGAGACCCCGAACTCCACCATCTCATGGTCACTGCAACCAAGGCTGCCCTCAACCTTCACTGCTTCAACTAGATCCTCCTTGTTGGTAAATGCAAGATGCAGCAGCACTCCCCTCCTAGTGGGCTCCTCCACCATTTGCATCAGCAATTTGTCACCAATGCATCAGAGGAATGCATTGGTGCATCCACACTCCTGGACTGTGGGTGGCTGGCTGAGTACGACTTTCAGCAAATATGAGGGTAGTTAAAATCCCCATGAGAACCAGGGCCTGTAGCTGTGAGGCTGCTGTTAGCTGCTTTAGAAAACCTCATCAACTTCCTCATCCTGATCTGGTGGCCTGTCACAGATACCCATGACAGTGGCACCATTGCAGCCTGCCCCTTAATCCACACCCACAAACTCTCAACTATCTCTTCATCTGTCCCTGGAGAGAACTCAATATGTTCCAGTTACTGTCTCACGTAAAAAGCAATTCCACCACCCCACCTTGCTGACCTGTCCCTCCTGAAAAGGCCATAGCTGTCCATGACCATATTCCAGTCATGCAAGCTGTCCCATCATGTCTCTGTAATTGCCACCGGATCATAATCACCTGACTGGATGCAGATCTCTAACTCCTCCTGCTTATCCTCTGCTGCAGTTGTCTCACTAATTCTTCTGAACTTTCTTTTGTGTGTGAAATATCCCCACCTAAAATTACATGAAAAACAACCAACCCCCAGAGAAAACCAGCGTTTGAACTCATCTGGACTACTGCACAATGAAAGAATATGTACATTAACAAAATCCCCTAAGAATCACCACCAGGGTCAACTGCCTTTCAGCTCCTCTGAGCTTTTACACAGTTTTAATGTCACCCTGGGGACTCCCCTCTTATGGACTGGGCAATCCCAATGCTGCCCTGTGCCATGGGCAGATTATTTTACTTACATGAAAAAAGCTTGAAAAATCAATCTAAACTTGTAAAGAAGAGGTTCTGTCGAGCAGAAGATCATGTGCAATTGCTTGTCAATTCATTAGAGACAGAAAAATAAGAACCACATCCACTGGGTACAAGATTCTCTAAATTCTGAATATAGGCACTGCCCTCTGCTGCTCAGGGGGTTTCATTAACTCCTGTTTAATTAACAACAGTTTCAACACTCTTAATTAAAATGTTTGTATGGGCTTGGACTCTGCATCTTTTTTCTCCAAAGAAAAGCCCTGATTTATCACTATTATACAAAGATAAATCACTTGTGCTCTTACTTTAACACAGAGAGCTTATGTTTGTTAGGCACATAGCTTGGAGCGAACTCCTCAGGCAGAAAAGTGGTAGAGAACAGGTTTTTGAGGAATGGCACTCTTCAAAACCAGCATTAAAATCCATCATTCTGAGTAGTGACCACAGGAAGGCAAAGAAATGGGAAGATTTTGAATTGGGAAGACGTGACGGTAGCAAAAGAGTGTTTTTTCACAAGGATGGGGAGAAACTGCAGTGATAGGTCAAGGGGGATGGAGTCAAGCTAAAAGAGCTGAGATTTAGATTAGACCTTAGGAAGAAGTTTCTCACCTTGAGAGTGCTGAGGCACAGGAACAGGTTTGCCCAGGGAGGTTGTGGCTGATCCATCCCTGGAAGTGTTCAAGGCCAGGTTGAGTGGGGCTCTGGGCAACCTGGTGTGGTGAGACGTGTCCTTGTTCATGGTAGGGAGTTGGAACTGGGTGATCTCTGAGGTCCTTTGCAGACCAAACCAATCTATGAAGTCAGTGAAGTCTGTTCAAGCTAGCCTGAGTAAACCTTTGTTGCTGTTTATCTTTCAAATTCTTTTATAAATTGTAAGGTACAAAACATCCTGTGTGAGAACAACTTGAAGAAGCCCCAGAAGTTGTGCTAATATGGAAACGTAGTCACCATTTTATTGTTTTATTGTTGTTCGGCAGCCCAGACAGTTATTTTCTGGAGAAAGTTTGAGCTTAACCTTCTCAGGTGACTCCCATTTCTAGAGCTGAAAATTAGCCTGTTTAGTCAATGGAGAATTCCAGCACAAACTGAATCAATTAGGAAAAACGAAGGGGTAGAAATGACCCTAGTGGCAGGAGGAGGTGGGTTACCGTGTCTGGAGAGCTTCAGCTTTTTCAAGGAGGGTCTTTATATTGTTTAGAAGGAAAGAAAAGAGGGGAGCGTGGAACTTGTAAAGTTGATAGGTTTTTTTGTGTGTCTGTTTTTCTTTTAGTTTATTGCAGGTAAGTTGTTTTTATTGCTCTGGTCTTTGTTGGTTTTAGTTGTAATGTTACTTTGTGAGTATATTGTGTAGGTGTAAGTAGATTGTGGGATAATTTTAGCTTTTAGTAGTGTTGTAGCTACTTAAAATAACACTTTCCCTTGTTAGACAGGTTCACAGGTTTTCTGCAGAGCATTTAAATGTTTCTAATATAGGTAAACCATGGGGGGCTTTTTTGTAAGCCAAAGATAAGCATAGTTGTTCTGTCTTGCATCTGAAAAAAAGGAGGCTGATGGGAGACCTTCTCTACCTGAAAGGAGGGTGCAGAGGTGAGAGCTGGTTGTTTTGCACAAGAAGCATGCAATACGACAAGAGGGAACGTCCCCTAGTTGCTACAGGGGAGGTTTATGTTGGACATGAGGAAAAATTCCTTCATGGGAAGGTTCATCAGGCCTTGGAACAGGTTACCCAGGGAGAGGTTTGAATTGACACCCTGTGTGTGTTTAAGAGTAGTATAGATCTGGAGCTTAGGGACAAGGTTTAGGGATGGCCTTGGGACAGTTTGGTTAGTGGCTGGACTTAATGATCTTGTAAGCCTTCTTCAGCCTAGGATTTCCATAGTTGTTCTACGTGGAAGACATAATTCTTAGCATAAGATTACTAGGCTTTTGTTTGTTAGAGGCCATGATGAGAGCAAAGCTGGGACTGCAGGTTTCTGAGCAAGTCTCGCTGTTGGTTCCCCGTGTTCTGAGAGTAAAATCTGCTGTGCAGGCTAACACGTTGCCTGCTCATAAGATTGCTTAGTTTGCAAAAGATTGCTTCGCTTGCAAATTCTGCTCTCTATCACTGGCTTGTTTTTCCTTTGAATTTTTTGTAATTCTGGTAATGTAGTTCTTGAGTAACTAGTGCATTAAATAAAACACATTTTCTAAAACTCTTGGAGCTCTTGTTTCTTACAGCTGTATCTTCTCTGATTATGATTATAGGAAAAAATCTAGTTGCTAATTCTCTTCCTTACTACCTTTTACCATGAAGCATGTGCTTAAGCAAGCTTGCTTTTGCTTTTCAATCTCACTGAGTTTGTAATAACCCATGAAGGGTGGTTTTAACTCTCATGAAAGGCCTTACAACTACAACTAAGTTTTTCCCTTCCACGTACTGTAGCACTTAATTAAGACAAATAGTCCTTCAGTCTCAAGTTCTGCTTAATTGTTTAACTGGATTGTTTCTCAGACTGACTGTTCAGAAAGTGCATTGCAGTAGTTAATTATTAGGTAATAACGTGGTGTACTGGCTTTAAAACACCATATCTTGGACTAGATGATATCTTGATCTTTTCTAAACCCTAGTGTTCTGTGATTATGCGATATCTTTTAGCAGTGAGTATTTATAATATATTAAATATATTTACTTTTCCTAATTTACCATTTGCATGTGAGATGTTTTGAGTCCATGTTCTTCCAATACTTAGCTCTGGTAACCAGTAGATGGCACTTGGTGGGATATGAGTTGACCTGTTGTAATACTGAAGGGGTTTCCAGAGCACTTAATTAAAAACATGGATTGGTTGCACCTACCACATAGTCAGGGGTGTAGTGACTCTGCTCCAGGGGAGTTCCTTTAGCTAAATTAATCCTGATGCTCAGTTATGTTACTGTGACCTTTCAAGTGTGTTTGCCAGCCATATTGAAAGTACTGGCAGTGGAGCTGTGATTTAACTCCCTCCCCTTACATGTGCCATGGCTGTTACCTCAGGCAGGGTGAGGGCTTGGATGATCAGGAGCTTCTTTAATTTCACTTTTTAATTTCAGTTTTTTACACATGACTAGTACAAGGGAGTGGGCCGGTGCCCATCTCCGAATGCTGTTATTTCTTGAGGTTTTTGAGGTGGTCAGGGTGGGGGTTTCCTGAACCAGCAAACCTCAAGGGATAAAGAGTGATCTGACAGGAGTCGGAATCTCTCACAAGTGAAGCCAAGTAGGGTCATGGCTGGGCAGCAACCACAGGAGATTTAAACACAGTGAAGCTGGAAGCTGTGCACAGAGGGAAAGAGTCAGTGCCAGTTCTTGAATGCTGCTATTTCTTTACACAGCCTTTAGCCTTCTCTAACCATCTGTGCATGGCTGGGTGGGAGGAAATAGTCTCAACCCAGCAGCAGAAGACCATGCTACAGTCACCAGTGCCATTGTCCTCTGGCAAGATGAAGCTGTGCAGGTGACAGGCTGCAGGGAATGTCTCAGAATCTCACTGATCTCAGGCTGTATACAGTGTAAGCAGGTGGATTATCCACTTAACCAAACAGCACAGCTGCAAAATGAGATTGAAAGGCTGCAAGCTGAAGTAGAGAGGCTCAGGAGCATTAGGGAGGCTGCAATAGAAAAACTGGTGGAGTCAGATGATGCAGTCTGGGGAACAGCCATATCAAAGGCCCCTATATCCTGCACCTATCAGATGGAAGACAGAAGCCTAAGTAGAAGGGATGAGTGGAGTGGAGGCTGTGGGAGAAGGCAAGCTCTTTATGTGAGAAGTAGCTCTTTATGTGAAAGAGCAACTGGAATGTGTTGTGTCCAGGGTTGAGAATTTGTGGGTGTGGATTAAGGGGCAGACTGCAGTGGTGTCACTGTCATGGGTATCTGTTACAGGCCACCAGATCAGGACGAGGAAGTTGATGAGGTCTTCTACAGGCAGCTAACAGCAGCCTCACAGCTACAGGTCCTGGTTCTCATGGGGGATTTTAACTACCCTCATATTTGCTGAAAGTCGTACTCAGCCAGCCACCCACAGCCCAAGAGGTTCCTCTTATGCATTGGTGACAAATTGCTGATGCAAATGGTGGAGGAGCCCACTAGGAGAGGAGTGCTGCTGGATCTTGCACTTACCAACAAGGAGGATCTAGTTGAAGCAGTGAAGGTTGAGGGCAGCCTTGGTTGCAGTGACCATGAGATGGTGAAGTTCAGGATCTCATGTGTCAGGAATAGAAGCAGAATCAAAACCTTGGACTTCAGGAGGGCCAACTTTGGCCTTTTCAAAGAATTGCTCATGGGAGAAGGTACTCACAGGTAAAGGGGGCGAGGTACCAGTATAGGTTGGGAACTGACCTGTAGAAGAGCAGTGTAAAAGACAGGGAACTGGGAGTCCTGATGGACAGCATGATGACCATGAGCCAGTAATGCGCTCTTGTGGCCAAGAGGGCCAACAGCATTCTGGGGTGGATCAGAAGCAGGGTGATTAGCAGATCAAGAGACCTTCTCCTCCCTGCCCTAGTGAGACCACATCTGGAGTATTGTGTCCAGTTCTGGGCTCCTCAGCTCAAGAGGGACACAGAAGTACCGGAGAGAGTCCAGCACAGAGCAATGAAGGTGATGAATGGAGTGGAACACCTCCTTTATGAGGAGAGGCTGAGGGAGCTGTGTCTCTTTAGCTTGGAGGATACTGAGGGGTGACCTTGTTAATGTCTATAAATATGTGAAGGGCAGGTGTCAGGAGGATGGAGCCAGGCTCTTCACAATGTCATCTAATGATAGAACAAGGGGCAGTGTGTGTAAGCTGGAAGATAGGAGGTTCCACATCAACATGAGAAGGAACTTCTTCTGATGAGGGGTGACAGAACACTGGAAGGGGCTGCCCAGAGGGGTTGTAGAGTCTCCTTCTCTGGAGATGTTTAAAACCCGCATGTACATGTTCCTGTGTGACTTGATCTAAGTGATCCTGCTGTGGCAGGGAGATTGGTCTAGGTGATCTTTTGAGGCCCCTTCCGATCCCTAATGTTCTGTGATTCTGTGAAAGAGAAAATGTTTTCTCTTTGATTTAAAGGCACCTCACTCCACCTAATTAATTTAGACAATGTCCTGGAGAAGCTTTTTTATGCGGATATTTCTGTGTTTTCTGTTTAATTTGCATCACTAAGACTGTGGAAGTTCTACTCCTGCTTTTTGGTTGTAAAGTGAACATTGAGACACTCCTAGGTGTGGCTGTTCTCTGCTTTGTTATGGCATGTCATCTTCAGTCTGCTTTTATGTGGGGTGGAAGAAGGGTTTTTAGTGTTGATTTAAAAGCTGAGCAAAACACCTGGGGATTTATCATGCAGATTAGATGCTGAAAGCTAGATTGGCTCAGCAAGGGAAGCAGCACAGGCTTTACCCTCCCCCTCCACCATAAGCATCTCTCCTGGCTCAGAAAATGCTGGTATCTTCCCTTCAGATACCAGTGAGGATTCAGCAAAAGTGCAACAGTAAAGAGCAAGAGCACCAGATCTCTGATTGGGCTGCAATTCCATGACAGGCTCAGCTTTGTCAACTTTAGGAGCTTTCTAGAATGTGCATGGAGATGAGGAACAAATGGCATGGGGCTGCCTGACGCTAGGAATCCTGCTGACTGCTCTGGGTTTTCCTCTTTCAGGTTGAGAACATGGGGGAGAGGACACCAATAGAGGAGGCTGAGCACAGGGCTGCTTGTTGTGTGCTCTATGAAAGTAGAATGAGGAGTGAAGCGAGAAGACTAAGGACTTTCTATGAATGGCCAAGCACCTCTCCTGTATCTGCCCTAGATTTGGTCAAGGCTGGCTTCTTCTTTGTAGGGCCACGGGATGCAGTACAGTGCTTCTGCTGCGGTGTGGTCCTGGACAGCTGGGAATCTGGTGATTGTCCTATAGTGGAGCATAAGAAGTACTTGCCTTCCTGCAGATTCGTTTGTGGTGAAGATGTTGGGAACCAGGAGATGCATTCTCATCAGGAAACCTTTGACACTGTGGATGGGCAGTTGCTCAGCCTTTTGCAGGGGGTAGACACTGGGACAACATCCCTGCTCAGGTTATCAGAATACCCGGAGATGGGAACAGAGGAGATGAGATTATCTACCTTCCAGAACTGGCCACAATATGCAGGCACAAATCCTGAGCGACTGGCTAGAGCAGGATTCTTTTATACCGGTAGGTGCTCCGGGAAATTGTTTTTAACTCTAGCTCCAGTTATCTTTTGAAAATGTCACTGTTTACACTAAGACTTGTAAGAGTGTGCAGAGTAGCTACAAACTACATCCGTCCTTCGGCTGTTCCACTTGTTGCTCATGTAGAATTCACTGTAACCCCTGTTTAGTTGCTGAGGGATCTACAACAGATCCCTGGAAGTAGTGGACAGGGTCTGTTAACTGAATGTCCCTTAGCACAAATGAACTTCTGCATCCCCAGTGCCTCCTGCTCTTGAAATAAATTTTATTTAGACTTTCCACTTGAACGCTATTTGTTGTTAGAGGTGGGAAGGAGGATAGCACAGCCTTCGATGTTGTGATGGCTGGAAGAAGCTGAGATGCATCACAGTGAATTATCTACCTGTAGGGAAGTCTGGTTAAGTATCTGACCTCATGTTCTTTTTGCGGGAGTCAGAGGAAGTGACTGGTTGGTTTGCTGGAGTGTATCTACTTTGGCAAGATTTTCACTTAAATTGCATGACCTGGCTCCAGTTACTAAAAAGCACCTGTACCTGTCTACTTGGAGCACAGTAGCAGGAGTTAAACCCCATGTCTGCTGAAATGGAAGAGTATCAGAGTGGTCTAACTGCTGCTTACAAAATCTGATTTAAAAAATTTTTACTAAAACTTAATGTTATTAATCTTTAAGGCACAAAGGACCAGCATAGCCAGGAACACAACCTATAAAGCAGTGTCTGAAGCTGAAAACATATGCTGCTTGCAGAGCAGATCTTTTGAGAGTTTTTCTTCGGGAACTCATTAGGTGGCAGCAGCCTGATGTGGCACTTCCCTGGGGTCTCTCAAGCAGTTGGGTTTAGCCCAACAGTGTTGTAACACACAACAGTGTTTAGAAGTTGACATTTGTGACCTAAACTCCTTGCAGCCTTTCCTGACAATATTTTGTCAGCCCTTAGGGCTGGGCATTTGCAGGCAGCTCTCCTTCACTGGGTTTGGCTTTAATTGTTTTTCCACTGTGCTTTCTGTGAGATGCACTGCATCAGGATATGTTGCCTGGACCATGTTGTGGCAAATTCTTATACCTGAGACAGAAGGTGTGTATACTGTCTGACTGTGCCTGCTGCTGGTCAGGGCAGGCTGTGTCTAGGAAGCAAAGCATGCTTCCAGCTATAGTTAATGGTAACTCTCAGGGATTGGGTAGGTATGTGTATATATGAGAGCTGCGGTGCTCACATGCTGCCTGTCAGCTCGTGACTCAGTTCTGGCATCTTCTCAACAGCTGCAGCTCTGGGAGTTCAAGCTCTCATTAGATTTCCTACCCCTACAGTACTTGCAATAGTAAATAGAAAACCATACAGTCATTCAGGTTGGTAAAGACCCTCTATCAAGTCCAAGTCCAACCACATGTTCACTACTAGACCAGATCTCTAGGCACCACATCTAAAAGAGCTTTAAACACCATTAGGGATGGTGACTCAACCCCCTCCCCTGGCCTACCTGTTCCAAGCGCTGACCACTCTTTCCTGCTGTCCAGCCTAACCCTCTCCTGGTGTAGCTTGACAACCTTCCCACTTGTTCTATTGCTAATGACCTGTGAAAAGAGACCAGCACCAACCTCTACAATGTCCCTTCAGGTAGTTATAGAGATTGATAAGGTGTCCCCTCATCCTCTTCTTCCTCAGGCTAAACAACCCCAGCTTCCTCAGCTGCTCACCGTAAGACTTGATGTCTAGGTCCTTCACCAGCTTTGTTGCTCTAAAATGATGTGCTCACCTGTCTTGTCTAGTAGCTTGTGTTGTGCAGAATCTCTCTGCAGGTTCTCATCCAGGGCCAGCAGAGCACAGGCTCTCATGTCAAATAATCTCTTTGCCATTTCAGGAATAGGAGACTTAGTGAGGTGCTTTCATTGTGGTGGAGGTCTGACGAACTGGTCGATTGGAGATGATCCATGGATGGAACATGCCAGTTTGTTCCCAGAGTAAGTCAGTCTTGGTTGACAAAATGTTACTTGTAGCAAGACTAAAAGATAAGCTGTGAATTCCACACTGATTTCTTCTTCCATAAGATACAAGTACCCCCAGTTGGGAGAGAAGTAGATCACACGTGTACTGGCAGTCTGGTCTGTTAACTTAGTTCTGTTTTTCTAGCTGTAAGAGCAGGTGGAAAGCTGGTCAGGTATTTCAAGAACTACTCATAAACTATTGCAGTAGCCTGTAACTTTCTACAACTCCCCGAAACCCCAAGAGAGGTTCTGAAGAGAGATGTTTCTTGTCAGGTGTTGCCATTTCTATTCCAAAGGCTGGTTTATCACTGGGGTGTTTTGTTAGTGGCACAACCCACCGGATGATGGTTGTCTGAGCTGTAACTAAAGAACTACTTAAGTAGAAGTAACAAAGCCTGAATATAGGCTCTCTCACTTTAAAAGCAAAATCAAATATTCAAGCTTTGGTAGAAACCACTCTCTTCAGACCTTAGATGACCTCTAGGTCAAATTAGAAAACCTAAGATATCGATTACATTAACCTTCTTTGCTGCCAAAGAACAGCTTTGGTTTCTCCTGCTCTGAGGTACAAAAAGTACGATCTTGTAAACCGTGGTTGTTTTCCTGTGAACTGGTCTGTGACCACTTTTTTTCCGTGACCTGCTCTGAAGGATGTTGCAACTGAGCATCTCAGACCAGACATGGAGAATAAGTGGGAAAAGATCATAAGCCTCTTACTGCTGCTCAGGTACAGGGAGGGAAGACCGTGGTACTCCTGCAATTGACATAGTAGTATGCTCACAACCCAAGAGCACCCTTTGCTTCTGAAATGCAGACTACAACTGATGCTTTCACCTGAGAGATCCTGTGCTGATGTATCCATGTCTTTCTGCTTACAGCTGTGAATTTTTATTGCAGTCACGAGGGAGAGAATTTGTTAGCAGCATTCAGGAGTCATTTTCTAACACCCAGCTGTCTCAAGTGAGTCAAGAATATTTTGTGTAGTGGAGGGGGGCTTGGTGGATGGGAGAGCTTTGAACATGGGCTTCTTTTTTGACGTTTTCAGAGGGATTCCTGGGATCAGACCGACCAAGATTCCTCTGCTTCCCAAGGTTAGTACTGTATTATAACAGTCTTTTGTCTTGTGTTGGAAGTGGTGTGGTCTTAACTGCTTCTACCCCACCCCAGTTACTGTGCATTCCAGAGATGGTGTGAAATGTTTTGATATGCTGGAAGCTGTTTAATTTTATCTCTAGCACAAGAAACAAAGTTGCTCCTGTGAGACCGTTTGGCTTAAAACCAGAGACATGTAGAAAGTCTGGATAATTGTGACTTCTGTGTGCTTTACTAACTTTCCTTGGGCTTGTCCATGCTGTGGATGTTTTTGCCTGTCCATAGAGCCTTTCACACTACAATGATTTAAACAATCCTGATAGGAGACCAGAGAGCAGCTGGAGGTCTAGTTGATCATTAAGTGTTTGTCCTGGAGATCTACTCTAATCAGTCAGTTTTCCTTGGAAATTTAAGTAGGTAAAATTTGGCTCTGATGACTGTGGAAATCTGACTGGCTTTCTAATTGTTCATTTGAATGTCCAATAGGATGAGCTTAGGAAAGGCTTGAGCCTTTGAACAGGTTGCCAGCTGAATTTCCCACTTCTAGCTCAACCATTTATCAGCAAAAGCAGATTATGAGGTAGGAGAGACTCCAAATGGGATATTCCACTGATCTTCATGAAAGTTTTGAGACTGCTGGAATGTGAAAACAAATATAAGGATTCTGGTCTGGGGCCAGACAAACATGGAGACTTGTTTCACTGATACTGTAGAGTAGACCATCCAAAATGAGGATTTTTATGAAATTGCTTTTGACTGCATTCTTGTGCATTATGATTGGAAGTAAAAACTGTGAAGCTGGATGTTGATTTAGCTGTTCAGGTAGCTTGAGGAATGTTCTGGAATATATTAAGGCCATTTTTAATATAATAGCTTTGGGAAGTGATGTGCTTTTGGCACAAATGTCTGCTTTTCGGTGCAGTATCTGCTAACTGCTTTACAGATCCTCTAAGGAGTTGGGAGTTGCACGCTTGTCTGTATCAATGTGCTGTGCTGCAGAGTGGCCTGCAGATAGGCATTGATGCCACTTGTGTGGCTAACCTGTTGCAGAATAAATCCCAGCTCACCAGGATGCTCTAAGTTTCTGAGGCTGAACTGACTTCTGATCTGCTTCAGCCAGACTGGGAAGAGAGCAGCAATGCAAGGGAAAGCAGAAGTATGTCTGACCTGCACACTAATGATCTTAGTGGATGTTTAACTTCTTACTTGCTTTACCCTGAGCACTAGTGTGTCTTGCAGGTCTGCATTCTCTCATCCTAAAGTGGAATTGGGAGTTGTGTACCCCAGCCTGCTGAGTATGAAGAATGAGGTTCTTCATCCAAGAACCCTGAAGGAGCTGTGGTAACTGGGTAATCAGTAACCTGACCACCCTCTAGTAGGCTGCAGCGTAGATATTCTCAGCATTTTCTGCTGCTTTTAGAGTTCATGTAGCTGACAGATGCACAATGTAGAGGTTTGTGTGCAAACTTGCATCTGATGTAGACAGAGGCAGTTGTCTGAAACAGCTTCTAAGATGCAGGAGTACTCTGAGCATATTTAACATTTAATCAATAGCTTGATCAGAAGCTTACTTGTTTGTTTGGATAATATCTATTCCTAACTTATCTCTGTCTTGTGTTACCTGTTTTGTGGAGTCTGTTTGCCAAGGGACCTTTATTTGTAGGTGCAGTTCCACACAAGATTTCTCTGGTAGCAAACCTGCATTCCAGTGTTCCTGTCTTCATATCACCCTTTTAGTTAAAGGGGTTAAAATATTTGCACCATCCTGAAAATGTAATGTGGCTGATGGCTCTAAATGCCTGGCGGATAGACCAGCTTTGAGGAGACAGTGTGAAGGGGATGTGACTTGATGGGAGGGCTGAATACATAGTGACTACAGCACTGCAGTAGTGAAGTTAACAGCAGAATAAAGAGATGCTAAAATCCAGGTTACCTGAAAAGGGAGGACAGGGGTAGCATTTAATGCCATCTTTCCTGGTTATACAGATGCTGATCTGAGAGAGACTGAAACATCAAGTTCAAGAGAAGATGTGCAGACTGTGCAACCAAAGGAATCAGGTGCAATCAGTGGTGAAACTGTCTAGGCATGACTGGAATAACTTTTACAGGATCAGTGGTTGTTATATTAATTTATTTTTTAATCCTGTAGTGGAATGTGTGTGACTTGAGCAGTAACTGAACACAGAGACTGTTATTCAGGAATTTGTTCCATGGTGAAGCAGACTATTGGACAAAAGATTTCGTTTATCAGGATAATTTATGCATTATGGTAAAAAGATGTTCATCTCCATTCTTGTTCAGTCCAGCACATGTAGGTACACTCCATCTTCTACAGATGAAGCAGAGTCTATAATAGCTGTAGTTTTTTAGCTTAAATTAAACTTGCCTGAGAGGTAGGTACTTTGGCCATCTTCAATCAGTTTCTGAGCAGAATACTGAGTAAGCTGCAGTGTGACTTTAAGGTGATAGGAGGAGGAGCTGTTAATTCTAACAATTGGGCTTTTTTCATTTTCTTTTTTTTTTTGTAAAGATGAGTCTCGGATGAGCACAGAAGAGCAGCTCCGACGCCTGCAACAGGAAAGGATGTGCAAAGTTTGCATGGACAGAGATGTGTCTGTTGTGTTTGTTCCGTGTGGCCACCTGGTAGCTTGTGGAGAATGTGCCATCAATTTGCGATTGTGTCCTATCTGCAGAGCGATCATCCGTGAAAGTGTGAGGACTTTCATGTCCTGAACCATGGTGTGCCTGAAGAGAAGCCTATATACAACTCACAACATATTAGAGGAAGAAAATAAACCTCAGAGGAATAAATTAGTTAAATAGTTTTGATGCTGGAGCAACCTTACCTGCACAATGGCTTGGCATGTATAAGGACTTGCTGGATGTGCCTTCCATACACAACATTTCTAGTAAGAATTGCTGGGTGGTTGTACTCTTGCTGTTTGTGCTGTAGGTCTGCTCTAGAAAAGCAGCTGGTTCTCCAAAGAGAGGCTTTTGTTGACAGATTCTCCTTCTCCAAATTCTTGCATTCTCAGACAAATCCCTGCTCTATTGAAATCAAGGGCTATTTCAGGCTGTCTCTAGTTTTCTGATTTAGCAGCTGTTTACAGATTATTCTGCTAGCAGTGACGTTTTCCTTGAAGTCTGTGTCAAAATGGGAGTGGTTAAAACAATGCATTCTGTTGATATGTGAATAGTGAGAATCCAGCTTTTTCTGAGCTCTTTGCTGTGTTTCTTCTCCCCCTTGATGACTTTGTCAACAATTGACAACGTTTCCATAATACTCAAATCTATGAAGTGAAAAGGCCTGGCCAGCTCTAGACTCTTTCTGCTACCTTCCTAGACGGAAGGCAAAAGGCTCTTTGATGGTTGGGACCACTAGATCTCCTGGAAGCTTCTTACAGAACCTTTTCCCTGGCTGTTGAGTACTGCCCTACTAGAAGATAACTATGGCAATTTAACCTTTTTAGGACTTCGGTTTGTTGGCTGAACTGATGATTCTTATTTCAAATGGAACAACTTATGTAGCCAAAAAGAGAGCACTTTGTCAATGCTATGGCATGTTAATTGCAGGTCAAAAGAAATGGTTTAAATTATTTTTCAGTAAATAAAATTTCTCTTTACCTTACAGAGGTATGAATATCTAATTTTAGTATAATGTCCTCCTGGAGGAGGGGGTGTGGTGGTGTCCTAAGATGTTAGAGTGGGGTCAGATTGTAGAGCAATTAAACTTCTCTTCTTCAGTACTACATGGGCCTGACTGAGAGAAGCAACTGTTGTTACCATCCATTAGCTTCCTTTGGGATTCATATGGGGGTCCTCCAGAGTCTCTTAGCTACAAAAGAAGGAGTAAGGATGCAGGAAGATAGGGACCTGGTATGTAAAGTTGTGTTAAGTGAGGAATAATTCTGCATCTCAATGTAAAGCTTTGGTATGTGGTTCTTATGTACCTCTGTGGAGGGGAAAGCAGTGTCTCAGCAGTGGCTTTGGCTTCTCTCTGATTCCAGCCGTGGGTACTGGACAGGGTTCTAGTAACATTAGGGTGTCATTTATCCTTGGTCTGTGGCAGATGACAGATCTCTGTTGCTTTCAGGAGGTTATGGAAACAGCTCTTGGCAAAGCAGAGAAGAATTATTGAGTAAGCTCTCTAGCTCTTGGTGGAATTGATGAATCTCTGCCAGACAGCAGCTTTCACAGGGAACAGAATTGTCCCACCATGCTAAATTAGGTGTTGTGTCGGAGTTCAAGCTATCATTTGTTTTGTTTTGTCTCTATAAATAACAGCAAAAGTTTCCAGTGCACTTCCAGTGTAAGTAGGTGTGCCACTCTGAGAAGGGAAAACAAAACTATCTCAGTGCTGGAGTAGTGTTAGTTCCTCTTGACTTATTTCCTCAGTGTGGCTGGAACCAAGCCTGAGCATCAACGGGTCTATAAGACTCTAAATGCACTATTTTTTTCAGATATATTCTATAAACCAGATATTTCTGGGCTTCAATTAACACTTTGAAAACTGACTTTTCAATATGTGGGAGGGTTGTTTGTTTTATGGGAAGATGTCCCTTCAGAAGAACCATGTCATGTGATTAGCAGGCTCTCCAGAGGTGTCCATCCCCAATAGAGGGCACTGCAAACCTGGAGATAAACCTAGAGATACGAAACCCATTGGAGCAAGGCTTCCAGCTCTCTTTACTCTGCCAGCCCACTGGAGGCAAAACCAAGGGAGTCCTCTTCCTCACTGAACAGGGTCATTGCATGACCTTGCATTAGTCTACTTGTGCTAGATCTACCCAAGAGGAAGAGTTGCTGATGTGGAGGATGAATGGCTCTGCCAATGAAATCCAGAGGAGGTAATTACACATGGGATATGATCTTTGGAGGTTTGGTTTTTTTCCTTCTCACTGATTTAGTTATGACTTATGACAGTCATTGATCCTAAATATTAGAGGCTTACTTGAACATTCATTTTACTTCTAATCAAAGATATTTAAATACCTATGTTCATCATAACAGTGATAGTAATGAAGCTCTTTGGTTATCACAGTTCTATTTATTTAATTGAACTGTACCAGTGTGTATTAAGGTCAAGAGGCATGTGGTTAAATGCATAGTTTGTTTAGTCTCTTTGTGGGTACTTGGCAAGCTGGTTTGGAGCAGTTTTATGAGTGCATGTGGCACCAAGGCTTGGTCAGTTTGCAGGGTGTGGTGTTAAAACATTTAAACTTGATCAGAATTTGGGATTTTGGGTTCCAGTGAGCATCCAGAATGGCATTTGCACAGAAAACATGTTCTAGTGCTTACTCCTTTGGGTTTGCAGAAGATGATTTTGTTCCCTAGGCCACTTCTGGAATGGGATAAAGAAAGGTCCTTTTGACTTTAGTACTTAATAGTTTTATTTCTTTTTAATTCTTCCCCCATACCTCCCCTCCCTGGCATGGCTTCCAGTCTGACTCTTCTGAAAAGCATCACTCATGCCAAATAATCCCAAACAGATCAGGCAAGACAAAGAATAATTACAAACAGCACTTGGAATGTGCCAGCCAAAGAACCGCGGATGGTTAAGTGCTTCTTTCCTTTTCGACTCTTAATGTGCTGGGAGAAGTGACTAGTAAAGCTGACACTTTTCTCTCTGTTTTTTTAATTAATTGCTGCAGCTCTTTAATGCAACTTAGTTACATTTATATTCTCACTTTCCTTCAGCCCATTCCCTCCCATCAAAATTATTCTGTTACAAAAAAACTCCTTCCATCAGAATGTTGCCAAGCTCATGCCTGCAGTAAGTGTAGCTGCTCGGTGAAGAAGGGAGGTATGAAGCCATCTATGATCCATGAAGAACTAGGCTTTTTCCAGGTTCCTGCAGCAGGTATCAGCTGTGGTGAGTTAACAGTGTGTTAACTCTACACCAGTGTTGAGTTAACGCAGAAGGACAAATCCAGAGTGAGCTATAGCTCCTCTGAGAATGGCTTGGCATGCTGAAATGGGGCTAAGCTCTGTGCTGAGTAAAGATCTGGTGCTTGTGCTAGTTTTTAGCTGTTCAGTATTATAGGAGTTAGGTCAGAGATCACTGAAATCCAGGACAAATGCCTACTGCTAAGGCCATATCTAAAAAATTAGAGGAGGAAGGGAGTCCTGGATGGGGAGTAGCGGGGGGAAGGGAAGAGCTCTCATCTATAACTTAAAAAAAAGCCTAAATAACTGAAGTGTAAATAGCCCCCACCTAGTTCTAACAGACAGGGAGGAGATGAAGTTGTGTTAGGGGATTTAGGCTCTTCTCAGAACATGAGAAAGGTAAAACTAACTATAGAACATATGAAACATCCCAGGGTGTTATGCAGCGCTTCCTCCTTTATGGATTCATGGTGCAAGGAAGCAGCTCTGAGTTCAGCTTTCGCTCTGTCAAGAGACTCTTGGTGAACTTATTCTGCTTGAGGTCCTCAGGCCTCTGCCATTTATCAGCTTGTACCACCAGCCTATGGTAGGAACAGTTCCTCAGGGCACTTGGAGAATTAAAAATCCAACCACATGGCCATCCTGCACATCCTTCAATGTACATTCATCACGTTTGAAGAGACAAGGAACAGAACAACAGAATGGAGTTCACCATCCTGCGTTTCCTCTGCCAAAGATCCAGGCTCCAGGGGATTGTTTCCTGCAGCACCTTAGATGGTGGAGTGCAAGGTTCATTCATCCTCTGGCTCTTCATTTACGCAGGCCTGGAGGGAGGAAAAGTGAAAGCAGGGCATCAGTCTGGAGCAAGAACTCAGTTGCTCAATGGTGTGAAAATGAGGACAAAATTGTGAGTCCTGTGGTGTTTGTTTCTTTCTCCCCTATTCTGGGTTTTTAAGTACAATTGACTATGGATGAGGAATAGGATTGACAGCTCAGAGGTAATGTGGTTAAACAGTCTTCAAGTCTTCTATGCATCTACCAGACCTGAATATACTGCAGTTAGACTAAGGAATAGGTATGAGACAAAATGTTAGACCTATGGATCTTCTCAGCATTTGGAGCTGCATAAAACTTTGGTTAGGGATTTTTAAAAGCCAAGGGGTCATCTCTAGAGTCAAGTAGCTGCTTGATCTTGCAGTGATGTGTTTATTGTGTAGATGCATCAGCAGAAGCAGAGCTACTTTTGGAGCCACTAGTAAAGATGAGTGACTTTTTCAGCCAAAACATCACCTCTTAAACATGCAGCTTCAGGGTGATCAAAACAGTTTGCAAATTCAGGTTGACATTCAGCAAATTGTTTGTTTGGGGAAAAAAGTCTACCTAGAAAGAAAAGCAGAAGCAATTTGTTTTGTGGGGTTTTTTTCTTCTCCTCCAAACAAAGTGGGATGATGCTGCTTTTTCTTCCTGTTTAAATCGATGTTTCCCCTTTGAAGTTTTTATCATCCAAGTTTGGTAGGGAGAAGGGAAATAAATTCTAAAGATTCTTCCTTTGCTCTCTTCCCCAATGTTTCAGTCTGGATTTTGAGGTGTTTTGCAGAATGTTATTGGTGTGAATTTACTTTCAGCCTCTAGGTATGGCATTTAAAGACCAGACCTTTAGTACTTCACACCTAGCAGACTGCACCACAAAAGAATGGATTAAGGAGGGCTAAAGTGAGCAATCCCTGACTGGAGTCTTAGATCATTTCATTAACCAACACCTCCTGGTGCTACCTTGTCAATAGTGAGGTCTACAGCTGATAAAAGTCACAGCCCATGTTGCCATATGGCATTTCCCACTGGTAGGTCTGAAGAAAGCCAAGCTAGTAAAATCTGACTACACAACTAAGCCTAAAGTAAAGCCCTTAAGCCGTTAATGTAAGGTAGTACCTGGTGTGCCTGATCACAGAGAGGGTTCTGGGCCGGAGCTTCACAACTGTCCCATTCCCTGCTTGGCCTTATAAATACAGTCTGAGAAGACAGGAAGATCTATTTGTCATCTCTCTTCTTCTTTGAAAGGTAAACTCCTGTCATCCCATGGGTTCGCCGTTCAGCACTAAGTCACTTACAAATGGTGTTTTGAGACTGTTCTGCTTTAGAATTGAGATTGCACAGTGCTGCTTTCTGAAAGCAATTCAGGGAATGCTGTCTAAGGACTGCAGGGATGCAGCAGGCAGGAAGTGCTGACAAACGATGGTGAAGATGATCTGAGCCTACTCCAGCCTTGGCAGGTACTGGAGGGTACTGGGAGATAACAGCTTTAACTGGAAGCTTTCAGAGCTGCCTTGATTAACCCTTTCCCAGTTATCAGTGAAAGACTTCTTCACTTCAGGTGATCAGAATTCTGTTAGTACAAGTGAATAAGAAGAAAAATAGTCAGAGCTGATGTCCTGGCCTGTGCAGCCTCCTCTTAAGGAGGCTGTGGCAAATGATCCTGAATTTGAGCTTTAGCTAAGGGAGAAGTTTGGTCTGTTCCTTTCCTTACTGGAAACCCATTGGAAATGTTCTGGTTTCAGGAGAATAACTTTGGTTTTCAGTGATTTATTATCCTTTGGCTAAGTAACAATCTGGAAAGTCATGATCTCTGAGGTCCCTTCCACCGTAAGCCATTCTACGAAGACTTCTACATCTCTTTTATCAAGATTCCTAGTACATTGTTATCAAAAATACTTAGTGCAAAGCCATGATTGGTAATCAGCAGTGAGATTAAGTGGAATTCTGTTCCACAGTAGAACAACCAGAACAATTTTTTCATGATCATTTGAATCTGCCTTTCTTGAGTTTGTGACTAGAAATAGGAACTATCACAACCAACACCCACTCCCTGGAGTAAATGAACAGTGAAACAGGAGCAGTTGTGGAACCTGAGACAGGAGTAACTATTTATAGACTGCAGTGTGAGTGGCAGAGGTGCTAGTTAAGATCAAGCCCACTAAATTGTGCCTTTGTAAGCAACAGTACAAAACTCCTGGCTGCTTTTTTTGTTGTTGTTGATGTTGGCTGCTTTCAAAAAGAAAAATAACACCTGATTTATCTACAAATCTCCACAGGTTATCAGAAGTCATGGGGGTTAGCAGATTACCATGACAAAGCTGGAAGCTAACTGGATTGTGGTCTGGAAGTGTCTATTGTCAGTCAGAGTAGGGGAGATGCTTTTTTCTTCCAGTAGAAGACTAAGGTTTTTAGGAACATCTTCCAGTGCACTGGGTGGAAGCTGAAGGCCAGAAATGGGGAGAAGTTGGGCAGTTTCCCTTTTGCATCTTTGACTGATGACAGTGCTCTTAAATTATCTAATTCACTGGCTCTGGGGTTGGTCTTGGATTTAGATGATCAAAACTTAAGTCAATGTCATTGTTCTGTGCAGCCTTCAGGTCTGTGAAAATTCATGAATTTGGGGAGGATAAAGGAGAGACTAGGGAAAAATCCAAGCTAGGACCAGGGAAAAGGCCAGTGGGAGGAGAGGACAAAGCCTTTTCATCAGAAAGGAGTAGATAAAGCTGGAGCGAATGGGATAATTCCAATAAGGAGTGAGGAAAGTGATCCTGTCAGAGCTGTGGCAGCAGGGCAAGTGTACTATCAGGCTACTGACAGTGGGGTGATGCCATCCTACAATGCAAGTTCATGGCTGCAGTTAGCTCCAAGTTGAGTAGTAGAATAGATTTGGTTTCATTCAGCATTTCCTCCACCAAAGAGGAGCTAAAACCAGAAAGTCCAACTTCCTGACCCCTAGCTGTTCTATAAATGTAAACCTCAAAGACTTTGAATCTACTTGTTTTGCTGCGTCTTGAACGGGATATAAAAAAAAGAAAATGCCTTCAGTCATCATGAAATGATTTTTCACAGGAGCACAAAGGCACCTGGCACTCGGTGCCCCAGACTTAGTCGAGGGTAGAGTATCCCTTTCACCTCCTCTCCTATTCATGCATGTGGAAGGAAGGCAAGAGCTAGGCTGAAGTAAATAAACAAAAACTGCTGCTTGGTGGCTGCTGTGGAATCTATAGAGGATCACCTTATCTGCTGCTCAGCAGCTGTTTCCACTTTCTGTTAGCCAGAAAGAAATATTATATTGATTCTGTGATTATTGTGCTGGCAGAAGCTATTGATAGATAAGTGATGGTCTGAAGAATGGGACTTCAGAAGAGCAAAGCTATCTGTGTTGCTTTACAAGTAGCTCACCAGCTTCCTGAGACCTTTGTAAGGAGATTTTTATGTGGCTAACTACTGTTCAAGTTATTGGTTACTGTCTCCCCATACAGAAAAGTTAATTTATTAGAATTAGCTACTTTCACAAGCAGAAGGTGCCACTTTAAGAAGAAAGCAGCTCAGATCCCATACTGGAACAGTGGGATGGTTCTGCAGCACACTGCTGAATCAAGCCAGTAAATCAGGGAGCTGCTTAAAGCTCCACAATTTCTGCAGACTGTGGAAAATTCCATCCTTCTGTGACAATATGAGAGAAATCAATATTTAATCTCCTGTAGCATCCCATCTAATAACACTATAGAACCCCCAAAGTTCCAAGGACTTTAACTGCTTTGCAAAAACTTATTCTCCTGCTCTCGTGCTGCAGCGATGAAATGGGTGGTTGGTTGATAGAGCATTGGAGAGGCACATCTACAAACTTGTCTGGGGACAGTTTTTCTTCCCTCAGCCCCATTCTTCTCCCTCATCCTCACATCCTTCTTTTTGGCAAGACTCTCTGCTTATTCTGTTCCCCAAACCCAACCTCCTATAGCAGCTGCTTTTAAGAACTTCTCGGTGTTGAACTTTCTTCTTGCAGCTCAGTTTGAAGAATACAAAAAATTCAGATCATCTTGCTGCTTTAAACAGATAATACTGGTCTCTTTATTGTTTGAGAATCTCATTAAGAACTGGCTTTTAAGTGGACAGTTTGTGCCTTCTGCAGTGGAAAGACATTATCAGACGGCAGGAGCTGGAACTCAACAATGGATCTCTATTAGTGCTCTGAGAAGAGCTGCTGTGGACAGCTCTGCTCCCTGCTCTCAGCTGAACTCTTGGACTGCCTCCCCACACAGAAGCCCCTGTTCTTGTGGGCAACAGCATTAAAAACACCCCCACAAAAAACCCCTTAAGAGTAAACCTGTGCCATCCTGCCTACAAACTATCTAATGCTCAGATGAACTGAGCTCTCTGGTGCATTAGGTACCCTACAGGTTCTTTTGAGGCACAAACAGATGCAGAGAGACCCTGTGCCAAAGACAGAGCCAAACTTTGTGCTGCCACCATGAGACCACAGAGGATGACAAAGGGCCAGTGGATATGTAGATCAGAGAACAGTTACATCTGTCCACAGAGCTAAAATACAGCTTAAATAACCAGATGCTGCACAAGTTGTAGACCAGTGAGAGATCTGCTGCCTATCAAACAGCACTGCTATAAGGAAGGTGTGGCAACACCAGCTTCAGCCTAGCACTGAGCAGAGGCTCTTTCACCCCTTCTGGTGCCCACTTGTTCACTCCTTCCATGCCTGACAAGCCTATTGGAGAGATGAACCTGCAAGGAGGGAAAAAACCCAAAATTGTGGCACCTTTGAGCCATCAACCAGAGAGGTGTGTATAGCCTCTCAGCACAGGAGGTGATACTTACAGGTATGTCTGCTTGAACAAAAGGTTGGTGGGTTTTTCATTGACATGGTAGAGAGGAAATGGATCAAATCCACCAATGAAATCAACTGAAAAAAAATCAAAACTCAAATAAACAAACAAACATGGCCAGAAAGTTGAAAGGAAGTGAAAGAAAAAGCTGGTGCATGTCATGGCTTAACACAAAAAAGTCAGTGAGAGAACAGAGCAATGATTTTTCAGGTGGAAATCTCTGCTTCCACAGACCATTTCTTCTGGCATCTCCTGGGATTGGCAAGTGTGCTGAAGAGGAGATTCAGCTAACATGATGCTTAAAGCAGAGCTAACAGAAGACTACAGAACACCAAGAGAATCTCCCTCAGCCTCCTTGGTTAGTGCTACCATGCTTTGACTTCACTGAGCTTGCAAAGCCTCCTCAATTCAACAGAAGGAAGGAAGCTGGGGAACAGCTCATGAGCCAGCAGAAGGGTTGGCAGCACAGCCTTCCCCATGAAGGTTATAAGAGCGTTCGTCTTGCCCCGCTTGCCTTTCCTGCAAGACAGGCTATGGCAGCTTTGGAAAACTGCAAATCCCTCATTATCTTCAGCCCTGATAGTTTTCACATCCTCTTGGCCAACTCTGTTTCCTTTGATGGTATACAAACAGGAACAACGATCCCCTTCTCCAGGAGCCACATAAGAGCAATGGAACTCAGCGAGGAGAGCTCCAAGTGACAATTCCCCTAGTAACCACAGAAAAATTTCCCAAGTCTCTCTTGGTTCCCCTGAAATTGGGCCAAGTCTGTATCGCTGAGCCAGGTCAGCAGGGCTACGATGGCGTATGATCTGTCACTGGCCTTGGTGAAAAACTTTAAAATAGATCCAGCTTAGACCACATTTTGGTGCCAAGTTAGTGCATTTTGTTTGGAAGTCAAAATGCTCTTTAAAAATAACCAGAGAGTCTTATTAACTCTCTGAAGGCCGTTGGTTTTCTTTCCTGAAGGTGGCACTATTATTTTAAATTTTAGCTAAAGAGTTTTGGCAGATATTTTTAGTCGACAAAGAATACCGAAAAATATTTACTACAGATATTGGAAGTTTAAAAAAAAAAGGCTAAATAACCCTTAAAATGTATTTTAAAACCCAAGGACAACATATTCCCACAAATTCCCTCTTGATGAACGTCTTCGATGATGGTGAGATTTTGGAATACTGGCAGTTAATGATGCTGGTACTGGGATTTTAGAACACAACTGTTAGTTAATGATGCTGACACTATGATTTTGGAACAGCTGTCAGTTAATGGGTGAAATCTGTAGAGGTTCTAATTAATTTGAGGTTTATTCTCAGTAGTTCCAGTGAGCTTTGGCCTTTCTCAGCCACTTTTGAAAATGTTTGGGTATTTTAAAATCAAGACTGCAGTTCTAAAAACAGAGATGCTCTCTTGCCTCAGTTGTGGAATGTATAAAACAACAAACCTGAAAGAACTGCAGTTTTCAGTACCTGCCTGATATCTTGAGCAAACAAGAGTCCAATCACCTGAGTACCCAACTGTGGAAGCATTCCAAATCCAAGTGACTTAAGAAGACTCTTTAAGTGTGGTCCACTGCTACCATACATTACAGGCATTAGCACATCTGAAATATTCTTGCCCACAATTCAGCATTAGTAGATCCCTACTGCTGTGTTGCCTCATAAAAATCACGTTAGCATGAGCTTCCTGATTTATGTGCCTCAGCACTTATAATTACTTCATGCTGCATATCAAAGCTACATTTAAAGGAAGCCACAAATGGAAGTGAAAATTAAAATGCAGCTCAAGTTTGTCCGGGTCACTGGAAGGCTCTGCCGCTGTGAGTGTGAAATATTGATGGTTTGTCATTGTTAATTATTTGGGTTGGCATTTTAATGCCAAGCTGGGAAACTGAGAGGGAAAAGTGATTTTTCAGTAGGGAAAGTTATGGATCTTGAAATGACCAGCTCTCTGCTTCTAGACAGTTTCCCCTTCCATGTGCTTGCCTCTCCTAACAGATCTCTTCCATAAAAATGGGCTGTGTTAAGGTGTAAGACCTTATAGTAGGGGCTTATATTTAGCTACTAGCTAAATATTAGCTTAGAAGAGCTATAGGGTAGTTTTTAAAATACGACTTCTATTATAGCATCTTCACTGAGTGGGCTGCCAGGCTCTAAACAAGTGATCAATAAAGGCAGTAGAATGAGCTTAGCCACACGGGAAGGAACAGAAAACCATGAGGACCAGACAGATAAGCAGTGCAACTCATTGCACTCCTAGGAAATCAACGTTCTTCACATACTTTCAGATCTTCAGTTCAAAGCTGTTGTTTTCCAGCTGACAACCACACCAGCTGCTCTTCAGAACAACAAAGCTACTGGCACAAACCTCATCAATATCTTAAAGAAGTGATAGTTGGATATAAAGCCTGGCTTAGACCCAACACATCGCCACAGAAATCAGTCTTCACATTTGCTTTAACCCTGTGCATCTGTTCTGTTTGTAAAATTATTGGTTTCAAAGGGAGTTTTAGAAGAGCAAAGTATTACAGGACCAGTTATGGATTCCACAGACTCAAGTGATTCCTCTGAGTCTTTGCATGTCATAAGAGATGTATGCACCAAACACAGGGAGTCAGCTTCTTCCTTCTCTTTGTAATTCAAATAAGGTGCTTCCTCTGCTTTTCAATGAAGTAGTCAGGTTTGTCCTTGGCAAGGAATCTCATGCTCTGATTTGCCCTCACCTTGGGGCACATGGCACTCACCAGGTGACCTACTCCAGTAGGGGCCCGTATGCTTAGTTTGTAGATACCCAGAGACACAAGGGTAATATTTCAGTAGCTATATAAGCTTGAGAACAGTTTCTCTAAGGCTTAATCTCAGTGAGAAGCCAATATCAAGATTTGTCTTTTGTGCTGCAACTGTAGCAGAATTACCACATCTAACTTATAGTGATGGGGGGGGGGACAAAAACCTCGGTAATAAGAGCCAGTCCTTTAAGGGTAGGTAGTACCATAGCAGATAGCTGGAGAGATGGAAAGAAGCAGCTCAGTCCTAACGAACAACACAGAGAGAAATAAAAGGTAATAAAACCTGTGCCAAGGGATCTGTGGATCAATACTTACAGCTGTCTTCTTCTTCTGTGAAAACGCTAACAACGTAACAGGCGTAGACAAAGCCCACCAGCTGGAAAATAGAGAGAATCAATCATTTTAACATCAGTCTTCTCGGAAGGCTGGTCAAAACTTCTTGGCATCACTTCAACAGCCAGTATTTGCTCTCAGCTTGGTGGCAAGACACGTCCTCACCTTCAGAGCAGCAGCCTGTGTGCAAGTGATTGGTAGGAATATGGAGTGGGGCTATTGACACTGAAACTACTATGTCCAGTTTAGTCTCTGTAAGAAGTAATGGGGATACTGGAGAGTGCCTTATATAACATTTTAGATGGACAACTCTGTGCAGGACAGACACACAGATGTACAGGAGTAGGTTTTTTAACAGAGGTCCAGGGACAAGAACTCATTAGCATCCTGTTCCAGTCATAAGGGATGTATAGGGGAAGAGAAACTCCTTTGGTGCAGGAGCTACCAACAAGATGCAAGTGGGATAGAAACGTAACCATTAAAATGGTGAGGTACTGGCTGCACTGTTCAGAGACACTGAAATCTTTACTAATTGAGGCTTGGAGATCAAAACTGCATTGGAAAGAAATCCCAGTCTTACTCTAGCTCTGCAATTTCTTTGGTTATTTCTATCTTTGGAGAAGGAACTGTTCTGTGTGGACTAATCAAGCTCTGGGGCTGCAAAATAATGGGCCAGAGCCCAGTGAACAACAGGCAAGTTGATCACAACGGCCTTAATTCACTAACAGCCTGTTAGCAGTAAACTGCCATCTCCCTGGAACCAGACAGAAACAGTGAAGGAACACGAAAACCACCTTAACAACCATCTTGACACAAAGTGTCCCTCAGGTCAACCCATTGGTCAAAGTTGTCTTCAGTCAACATGAAAAAGGCAATTGAAAGTAGCCTGGTGGGTCTGTAGAAGCTCTAAAGCATCAGAACAGCCTCATTTAGCTTCAGCAGTAAGTTCTTACTCATCCTGACTAGAGAAGCAAACTTGTGGTGCTACAGGAGTTAAGTGTTCTAGCTCCAGCAGGGTTTTATTTCACTTTGCCTTCTTCCTGTTAATCAAATATCTTCCCCATCCTTCATTTTACATCTTTACATAACACCCCACTTAGCGAGATCTTGGTTGACACTAACTGTGTTAGTAAAGTTATTGTGAGACATAATTGTTTTCCACTGTGAACTCAATTCTTCTGAACAAGAGTTAGAATGTAACACACTCTGACTCACTCCGGGGGGAGACAGGATGATGCATGGTAGGGCTTGAAAAGGAGAGTCCATTCATTTTTAATGTGACAGAAAAATACATCACACCAGAAAACAAAAGGCAAGGTAATGAGATTTCTGCTGGGGAGTTATGAGGCGTTTCCGACTTCCCCAGCTCTCCCTGACAAAGCACACCTTGTTGGAAGGAAGTAGGATGTTTTTGTAGCATCGCTGAGCCTTGTGTTTCCTTTACAGTCTTCTCTAATCATAGAATCAGCATGGTTAAGAGGACCTCTAGGATCATCAAGTCCAGCCCTAATGCCAACATCTCTCTAGCCCCTAGACCATGGCCTTAAGTGTCACATCTACTCATTTTCCGTCTGATGGATTAGCCAGCTCTCTCCTTTCCTCTTGGGCGAGCCCTATGGAAGCAGGTACCTGTAGCTCTGTGGACTCGTTTCCCTGCTGTGCATTTTTGAAACCCAAGGTTGCTTCCTACTAAGTTTCTGTGAGCTACAGCTTCATGCAGGAAAAAAAATTACATTAAAAATTGCTTCTGGGTGTGAGGGCACTTTTTCCTCAAAGGAGTTTTACTAGTCGTGTGACCTGGCCAGAACAGGAGGGTTTCAGTGGCAAGGAGGAAAGAGACGTACAACATAAACACGAGTTACGTTTCTGTACGGGCTGGCCTAAACTATAATTAAACATACTGCCTCAGGGGTGAAGTGAACTCCTGGGACTTCCCCTGTCTCACCTTCTGCTTGAATTGTGAATGAAATACAGCTACAGAGGAAATGCAGTTCTCTGGTTCTTTACACTGGAGTACTCTGCTAGAAAGTGGTATGAACAGATTCCAACAGTGGTATGAAGATGCATCAAGTTTAGCAGCAATTAAGATAGAACAGGAAGCTTCACAAAGGCCTAGAATTTGTAAGTAATTTACAGCTCAAACACCCACATTGGCTGCTGATTTCAGTACAAAAGAGGGGTTTAGGCTCTACCATTCTAGGGAAACAGCAAGGATTCGTAGACCTTTGAAAATCATGTAGAAGAGGTGGAAGAGGAGGGGGAATGTCAGTGATGTAAAATGACACTAAGCTATTGCTCTAATTCCCCAAAGAATGTTCCTGGGCTTGAGCCTCTGCTGCTGTTTCCCTGCTTGTTCTGCCTGTTCAGTACCAGTTTCCTCTAGGCTGCAGAAGGATCCGATTAAGCTTTTTATTGGTAACATATGTTGGAGGCAGGTGTGTTCACTCAGCCTCACGGACAGCCTGGGAACACATGAGCTGCCCAGGACCAGGAGATGGAGCTGGGATGGCCCCAGTGCTCTGCAGGCAAACAAACAGAGCAGGAAAGACAAGAAGAGACAGGCATGCCCGAAGGGAATGAGGAAAACCTAAGTCTGTACATCCTTCTGCGTCTCAGCCATCCAACATTAACATTTTTAGTAGTGAGTTGACAAGGGTTATGAAACGATGGCACCAGAACTGAAGTGCTGGAGCCAGAAGCACTGAATTACAGTGAGATGGACAGAAAGGGACCATCTGTCTGTGAGCAAAGCACATGAAGGAGAGGAGGGCAAATTTTAGGAGGTGTGGTTTGAGCAAGATCTCAGCTTTAGTCTACCTTTGTCCCAGTGAAGATTCTGGGCTCTTCAGCTCTTCTCTCAACAGCAAAACTTGCCGTTGGCTTTTTATGCACAGAGGACATGTGCAGAATGTCCTGCTTCAGGGCAGATGTATCCTGAGTTTCACTGCTAATCAGAACTAATGAAGTGTGTATGCAGAGGAGGAGGAATGAAGAGCCTTCTGCTATGAGAAAGCAAAAAACCAACTTGTGAAAGAGCTGTTGAGACCAGATAGCCTAGAAGAGGCGATGGAAATCTTTTAATTCGTTGACCTGCTTTACTCTTTTGATGCAGTTGTGACCACTGAGCATCTAACTTCTGCCAACAGCAAAGGGTCTCTTGCACTTTGCTTTTCACATAACATCTACTGTCAGAACTTGTGTTGCCGCCTTCCTGGGAACCTTCCAGCCTGTCAGTCTGAGTGAAAACAGCAGACAGGCAGGCAATGAGCTCGCTCAGTTGGGAAGACATTTCCAATTTCCATCCCATTCACTGCTGCCTCAGGAAAAGCCTAACCCTCCCCACTCCCAGAACAACCATATGGACAGCCCAGAGCTATGCCAGGTATTTCAGAACTGGAAATCACTGCTGGCTGACAAGCTGGGGAGATGCAAGATGAGTCCTTTCTAAGATATGACCAAAGCAGATTTCTTTTATCCACAGACTAGTTGCTGTTGCATTTCCTGGTAAGTTTGGTAAGGTTAGTTTTACAAGAACATTTCTATACCAGTATTTAGGATCTGTTACAATCAGCTTTTTCTTCTAAAGTGTTCTGTGCTAAAGCATTGAGAAAAATGTTAATCCTGAACCCTACAGCTACTTATGTGGTGATTGATATGGCCAAGTTTAACTGCATTTCAGATTAAAGGAGTTGTTTTTGCCTTCAAAGAGTACAGACCAGCTCTGAGCAAAAGCAGACTGAGACCTTACGTATCTTCAAACATATGCTCAGGAGCAGGAGAATATAGTCAGCAGGAGTCCAGATGACAGCCAGCACTGCTCACCATATGGGTTCAGGTTTGCTTTTGCTCTCCTTTGGCAAAGTGAATTCAGGGAGCCTCACCCCAAGGACACATCAGAGTGCAGCACAGTTCTTCAAGGGTCTCAAGACATTGATGTTTCCAGAAAACCACCAAGACGTCCCCTGCTGAGTACTGCATAGTTCAAGAACATGAATTTTGGATTTCACACCACTGTATCTGCAATTAAACACCCCAGACACCACCTCCACACCCCACATCTTCTAAAAACCGCTAGCCAAAGCAATAAACTGCAGCCTGCACAGTTTTGCCTGCCCCTTGCCCTTCTTAATAGGGAACTGGCTATTTCAGTCTCAAATGCATGGCAGTCAAGGAGGGAACTAGGTCATGTCCCTTGCTGCATTCCCTGAGTCTTCAAGTTCCTAGTCAGGTTTTTTCTGGGCTATTGATCTGGTCTCCCTGCCCATGTGCAGTCTGAGACCTGCCAGGCTCTGGGAAGGGCAGCAGCCTGTAATAAAATCTGCCTTAAAAATAAGATAAAGAGAACAGAAAAAGATACTGGCATGGATCAAACAGTTTGACCCTTTGAGACTAAAAAGGGAAGCGGACTGGCTGACTGTTGTCATGCAAGGTCTTGGTGAGAATGTGAAGAGGCTCCATTTCTGCCTTAGCTCAGCAGAGCAGAGAGGAAAAGGTCTGTTTGTCTCACTACATGACAAAACTACATGAGCGTTTCAGAGCTGGCAGGAGTGACAGGCTTGGGGCTTCAGTACTCTGCTGCAGGATAATTAGAGATACTCTTTACTCTGCATAGCTCAACCCATTGCATTTTCTTGCCTACAAGTATTTTAGCCTCATTTGCAGAGTTTAGGATTCAGAAATTCACATCTCGAGGAGAAGGCGAATGAAAATATTTATCCAAATCCTATTTTATCTTACAGTTTCCTCCTCCGTCTCCCCATCTGGCCCTTTGAGATGTTTTGCTGATGCGCAGTGAATGCTGTCCTGTGCCTTGGGAAAAAGCAAAGGAGAAAACTCTCCCAGAGCCAGAGACTCTGATCTATCATTGCAACCGCTTAGCTCAGGGCCATGCGCCTGAGGTATTAACAGCCATAAACCAAAGGTCTGTTCCAAACAAACTGCCCATTTGCTGGCTGAACCTCTCGCCTGGGGCAGAAGGGCTGTGCCAGCTCAGATGATTTAACAGTGACTTCACAGTGACATACTCCTGCAATTTAAATAATAGAATCATCAAGGTTGGAAAAGACCTTCAAGATCATCAAGTCCAACCATCTGCCCTACAACCTCCAACCACTAACCCATCTCCTGAAACACCATGTATGCTCATTTTTTTAACCCCTCCAGGGATGGTGTCCCCACCCCCTCCTTGGGCAGCCTGTTCCAAGGCCTCCCCACTCTTTCTGGGGAGAAGTTTTTCCTCAAATCCAATCTGAACCTCCCCAGGCACAACTTGACCCCATTTCCTCTTGTCCTATCATTAGCCACTAGGGAGAGAGGCCGACACCTGCCTCACTACACCCTCCCTTCAGGTAATTGTAGAGAGCAATGTCGTCTCCCCTCAGCCTACTCTTCTCCAGGCTGAACAGCTCCAGCCTATGTCTGGAATGTTCTGGCTTCAGAGTCTATCAGTTGTTCCACCAAAGTGAGGGACAGCACCAGTTTGGCAGCATCAGTCCCCTTCCAGAATCACAAACCTATGTCCTAGAGACATAGGTTTGCTGTTCTTATGCACTGAAGCAGCTCTGAATTCAATGCAGAGCATTTTCCCCCACAGGTGAACTCACTAAACCCTGAAAGCCAGCACACATGCGAGGAGTCCCTCCTGCTCAGGAAGCAGGAGCCGCTCCATCTCCCTCTCGCTGTGACATGGCAATAACGGCTCTGAGCCTTCCCCCTCCCTGCTCTTCACTGGGTCACACAGATCATCCCAGCTAATAGGAAATACAGGACAGAGAGAGTGGAAAGTTGTACCAGAAACGTGCAGAGAAGTACTTGGCACTCCAGAAGTCTGGAATTCCTCTATTTGTTATTGTTTAACAAATAGAGTTAATTCTTGTTTTAAGCCAAATCTGAAATGTGAACCTTTTGCCAGTTCATGTTTGTTTGTACGTTAACCTCAACGTTGCCAACCAGAGCAGATGAAGAAGATGTGAGAGTGCAGCAAAGGGGGACAAGGGACTTTTTGTTTCAGTTAATTTCACAAACAACTAATTTCACAAACAATTAATTAACAAGTGAACATTAGGACATTGAATTACTCAGAGTATTTTAAAAAACTTTGTGGAAGGCTCCAACTTGGGGAAGAGCTGATGGAAACATTTAGTGCAGACATTGTAGGGGTCAGCAGAAAGAAAATCTGCTGCTTTCTGCCTCCTTCTCATTTCTTTCATTTTCTGGAGGTAAGAATCTTCTCCTTTTTATTTCTTCACCACAACTGTGCACATACAGGCTTTGACACCCAGCACTAAGTCATGTGCTTAGAGATCTGGTCTAGTGGTCCAGTAGTGTGGTAGAGTAGGGTTCGTGGTTGGACTTAATGATCTCAAGGGTCTTTTCCGATCTGAACGGTTCTATGATTCTATGTGGAGTACGAGAAAACATGAATTTCCACACCCCACAGGGTTACAGAAGGATCCGCGATGCATCACTTGAGCAAGGTACTTACCGCAATGAGGATCTGGAAGGAGCTGTGCATGACCTCGATGTACCGATACTCCAGGGCACAGCCTATCACCGAGATGTAGGAATGACTGTCCAACCCTTTGATGCCAGACATTGAAGCCTCCTTCCTTACACAGCCGGGACCATTTTCACTCCACCATGACTGGTGCCGGGAGATGTTGAATGTCAGAAGTTCACTCTCCTAAAGAAAAAAGTTGCCCAGAGATCTCCACTTACTTTAAGAGTGTTGGGAAGTGATGTCGGATGGACATCATAGTGAATCAATGAAAAACCTGAAGGTTAAGATTCCCACCCCCAAGGAATGCCAGCACAGATCAAAATGATTTGGCTTTAGAGAAGTATTTCACAGACAGGCTTCTGTGGTGGGAACCATGGCTTAGACATTCCTGCAGCCCCCCAACAAAGCTATTCCACCGTCATGCAGAACACTGCAGAAGCAGGACTGGGCAGCTTCTACATCAGAAAGACAGTTTCTGGGCTGCAGACCCAAGAACACTTTCTTAATTGTCCGTGGATCCAGAAAAGGACCCCAAGGGTTTGGGTCCTTCTTGGAAATCGAGAAGAAAGAGGTTAACAAGGGAGCGCTAAGGATCCTGTCAGAATCCTGTGTTATGGTCTGCTTTCCCCAATGTGGGAATCAACACAGTTAACTGAGAAACATGAACTTCATAACCCTAAAGTGAGTCTCAAAACCCCACAGATCTTCCTCTGCTCCTAGCTTTTAACACTTCCAACAAGTTCCCTTACATTTCTGTCCAATTTCCTCCCACGCTCCTCACATATGGGGCTTCTCCATCTTCTTTTGACCTGACATGTTGCCAGCCTCAGGTCACATTGCCCAGCTGAGCCTGACCTCAGGGTGATGATTGCAGCTTCTTTCAAACACTTCCCCAGCAATTCCTTATGATCTGCTCCCCAAGAGAGACATTTGTTTTGCTCTTCTCATCTTTGCTAGGTCAGTAATTTAAACCATGCCCCGGAGGGGGGTTACAATGTGAAATACCCCATGAGGGGTGCAGGAGTTTGGACTGCAGCCAGCTGCTCCTTCAAAGACTGCCCAATTTTCCTCAAGCTTGAGAATCCCAGAATGGCTTAGGCTGCCAGGGACCTCAGAAATCATCTAGTTCCAGCCTCCAGAAATGCTACTCACTGGAGCACTCAGGAGTGATTTGGGCTTTAGAGCTTATAGCACATGGCAAAGCCTCACTCTAGATGGTAAAGACCAACTCAGAATGGCAGACTAGATCAGCCTGTCACCCCACTGGTGAGACCTGAGTGCTGGGTGCCCCAGCAGCACTCTCAGATCACTCAGATGTGGGATCAACAACTCCTTTTGATCCCAAACCAGACCAGGTGTTACAAGTTTTACTCTGAAGAATAAGTTACAAAATGGATCAGGCAGAGAATGTCTCTACAGAGTAGAGTACTGGATATGCACCCTCCACCGAACCACTGCTGCCCATTCTAGCCCCTAAACTACTTCACACTGCTTGTGCCACCATCCTCCAGTAAAGCAGGAAAGAAGCAGCTCTCAGAACAGCAGCAGGCAGAGCTTGAGCTGTTCACACTCCCCGACAGGGCAAACCTCAGGCAGCAGCTCCTTTACCTCAGCTCCCTGCAGAGTCAAAAGGGAACGACAGATTCAGAACAGCTAATCCAGGCTCCTGCTCTGAATTACCCTCTGGAGAGAGAACTTGTTTCTGCTTCCAGTACAGGGAGTGTGGCCAGGTAGTCCTGCAGACACACGTTTGCATCCAGGGGCAGACTATCTGAATGGCAGCCAGATAACCCGTGAGCAGAAACCCGGCTCGGCTCTGATCATGGTGTAGGAAACTCTCCACTCCACTCCGAAAGGGTTTGCAGAGCCGCTATTAAAGCAGGCTGCAGGAAGCCCTTGTTCAGAAAGGCAGACAATTAAACGAGACAATTGCCAGCCTCCCAGCACAGCCACCACAGCAGATGGAATGGGGTTTACCATAGCTGGAGGAGGGCACAGAGATGAAGGACAGCACCAGTGCAAACGCAGCCTGAGCAGCAGAGACAACAGGGACATCTCTGGTGACAGTTGTGAGCTGAAAGGGAATTGCCTGCATTTGGGAGACTATGGGGAACTGTTATTAGGTTGGCAGCTATGGGACAGCACACGCAGCACAGGGTGCTGCGCTATCTGCATTTCTTACAGGCTGTTTTCTCTTCCAGCTCCTCATGGTTTTGGCAGGAGAGCCTCTGCCTTCCTCTCTCTTATGGGCACCATTCCTCAGAGGCCCACAGACCTCCCCCACATCCACCACATCACATCTCTTCTGCAAAGCTTCTGCTTCATTCTCCAAGTTTGCATGTTCTAAGATACATGGATCTTCCCCAGCTAAAACCTTTTTCTCCTGGAGGCATCCAGTGCTCTGAGCTGCTCCCTTTCACAAGCCACTCACTACTTTGGTCAGGAAAGGACCAGTTTTCTCAAAAAAAACAGACTCCTTCCCTGTTTCTTTGCCCGGGGCTTCCCCCAGTTAACACAAACCAAAACTATTCCACAGGGCACCATGGCATCTCCTCTTAACCTCCATCCCCAAGGCTTCCCTCTCCCAGCTCACAGATGGTGCCTGCCTGAACCTTCTGCCTTGTTGATGCAAAGAGCCCCTTCAGCACCTTCTCGGCTCCTTACAGAGCCATCAACATGGGTTTGGCAAAGTAAAGAATCTCCCTTTTGTCAGTCCTTACAGAACTGGCTCTCACTTAACTTTGCTGCAGAAGCTGAAGTTGCTTATGAGCCAAAGCCTGAGAGAGCAGAAGATGGGCTGAGCTGGAGGTGGGCAGGAGGAGGAACAGCAGGTCTTAACCAGCACTCACTGCTTTTTGCCTGGAATCACACTCCAGCTCTGTGCAGAAAAATTATGAAGTTATATTCTGTTTGGAACAGATTGGAAAAGCTGAGCACATTTGGATTCTAAAAGCACCGCAGCGACTTGCACACACAAGGCAGCCATCTCACAGATGCTGAAGGATGCGCTGATGTTCACAGACCCCCTTTCTGAACAAGTATCTGCAGGAGAACTGCAGGGCAGTATGAACTAAAAGGTCTCCATATGCAAAGTAACACTGTTCCTTTGCTTGTGTCCCTGGCTGGCCAGCCTCAAAGGACAGAGGTTGGATTAGATAACCTCCAGAGGTCCCTTCCATCCTGCAAGTCTGTGACACCTGCCCTGATGGGGCACGATGAGAACATTCACCAAAGCTACTTGATTGACCTCCAGTTGCTTAGTGCTTGCTGGGAGACTTGGGGAAACAATCCCGGGGTATCTCCTGTGGTTTGTGGCTTCATTTGCAAGGAGGTGGTTGAAGAGAGGTGAAACTACAAAGTAGAAGCAGCACAAGTTCAGGGAGCAGCTGCATCCCAAACCCCTTCTACAATGCATCTGAAATCGAAACACTCTGAAACGCTCCCCGGAGTGGTGTGAAGTCTGGAAGATGTTAATCAGCCGCAGGAGGGAGCAAGCCCTGCTGAAAGCAGAGGGTGATCGCTGTGTAACTTACTCCCTCTTGTTTCTTGACAGGCTGCTATTTGAAGGGCTATCGCTTCCACTTTAACCTTCAGCCTGAAGACAGATATGAGCATAGAGCGATACAAGCTCCTCCTCGGGAGCACGCTGAAGGCCAGCCAAAAAAATAAATAAATACATCACACAGTGCTCTGAGCTGCTGCAGCACCTGGTAGCCATCCATTTGCCATCAGCGTGAGAAGGAAGATAAAGCACTAAAACTGCAGTACCTACATTTTACAACCTCTGTTTTCCACTCCCAGCCTCACTCCTCCGCATCCCACGGGGAAACTCACACCTACCCCCAACACCCACAGAGCCAGCTGCATGCCTGGGCTAAAACAGTTTTCTGAAAGTGGTTCTGAAATTATTTTCTTGGACACACTATCAGAGATTAATTTATTTCTTGTAGTTAGCAGCCTTCTGAATTGCCTCCCCCCCAAAATGTCCTTAATTATCAGGCAAGCCGGCACTGTAAAGGCTCTGGAAACAAGCTGACAGCAGAAGGATTTTAACATCTTCTGGGTTGCAAACATTTATCATACAAGTAGGAAAGAAAATGTTTATCTTTTAGCATAGGAGGACTTTCACTGTCTCTCCCAGGCTTGTTGACACTAATGCAGCATTTACCAGCCAAATCCCAGTCTTCCAGCTTCTAACTTGAGAAGGAAAGGAAGGACAGTGGTAGCTGCACATGCACTATCCATCATCCCTACAGTATTTCCTCCAGTCAAGGAGGGGAAGTCATCCCAAGATGCCATCCAGATTCTCTAGAATACAAACAACAGCCCGTTTGACTAATAAGGGCTGTTTCCCTTTCAAGAAGGGATTTAGACCCCTACCACAGCTCTGGATTCAGATCAAACCATTGAGTAGACAAGAGAGAATCTAAAGGCAGGGAAGAAAACATAAATTCAAAAATTTTCACCATTCCAAAGGGAATAATTCCCAAGAAGGGCTCTGCTGGAACATACCACACCAATTCCTCACACCTCTATGAACGTTTCTCAAGCACATGATGAGGAGTCTATCAGCATGGCAGCTGGACAGACAGATGCTCCTGAGTCTTACCAGCAGGATTTTAATTATTAACTCAGACCGGGGAGGGGGCTGCAGGAGGGACAAGCAGACAGGGAGAAGCTTAACGCAGTATTTCGAGCAAAGCCTAGAAACTTCAGAGATGGCTCCCAACAATTCACTGAACCAAATGGCCAGTTGGACCAAGAGAAAAAAGAAGGAGATGCAAGGGAAGCAGACCAGAGGAGGAACAAGCTGGAAACTGGGCTGTCAGCACCCTTAGGGCAGTGGCACTGTCAGAGAGGCTGTGTTTCCCCCAGATGCTGCCAGTGTCCTCTGAGGAAGGAGCAGAACAAGTCAGCAAGGCAGTGCTGCCAAAAGCTGCTTGAGGGGCATCATCTTGCTGCCAGGGCTGAGAAGCAGCCCTTCAGATCCAGATTGCTGGATTTCCTGCCTGCTCATTGGCAAAGCACTTACAGGAAAGCTGCCACAGGCTACACATACAGGGGAGTCCCTGCAGCACTCAGGGAAGCGCTCGCTCAGACACTTGGGCTGAGCTGTTTGTGACAGGCCACCTAACGAATTCCTCATGTGCTGTATTTCATTATTATATCCCTACTCTAAAAAGGTTACAAGATTAAAAAAGAAGGCAGGATAGAAATATAGACATTGGGCCAGCTCAGCTCTTCCGAGAAGAATCTCTTCAGAGAAGAGATTCACAGAGCAGGAAGAGCATTTTCCCTTTTGATAGAAAAACTCACAGTAGTTATAACTAGTGGTTAGGAGGTAGATGGTCAGTAAATAGTTATAACTACCCCTCCAAAGGCCTGCCTGGCTCTTGCTCATTCAAACCCAAATGTCCTTCTGGAGTCTGATCCTGAGATCAATAAGACTTGGCAGATGTCAGCTGGCTTGGATCAGGTTTCTAGAGATGCAGCAGGAGGCCAACTCTACTGCAGAGTCCAGTCCATAACACAGCACAGGACCCTACAGAAACCTCAATTTCTGTTTCAGCTGTATCTGCTGTTCTCAGTGAGGTTTTGTTTTGCCATTGCAAAAACCCAAATAACTTCAGCTAAAGAGGAGAAGGAGAAGAGAAAACAGCAGAGCAAGTTTGCCTTACGAGGCAGCCCAAAGTCTGGGAGTCACCAACTGAGAACAGAGAAGACTCTAAAGTATTTTAGCACCAAGCAAGCACAAACACAGTTTAGTGGCAAATGACAAAAAAAACCCAGCGTGAATTTCTTCTTGCTGCTCCAGAGGGAAGTCGATAACAACTTACACTGCAGCCTAGTTCCATAAAAACATCCCCAGTCACAAATGTCACCCTGTAGACTAAATAAAGGGTCTCTGTGTGCTGGCCTTGCTAAAACAAGCCACAGCACAGAGCAAGGTTCTGAGATGCAGCTACTCCATGGAGGAGAACATGGAGTTTGCTGCACTCTCTGAATTGTAGAGCAGCAGCCCAACCTGTTTAGGGGCAGACAGGGATTAAGGGGACACGAGTTGTCAGCTGGCTGGAAGCAAACACTGGCTGTGAGAGAAGCTCCCAGAGCCAATATTTCCTCAGCAGAAAGAAGTGTTTCAATAGCGACGTCAAATTCTTTTTTAGTTGGTCACAGACAACGCCGAGATCATCTCAGGCTGAGCTTTCAGACCATGAGTAATCGCTGTTTTGGGCAGAGACTCTCTCAGAGTTTCTGTGGATAATTGAGAAGGGAAATGGAGATTAACTGAGGAATTAGGAAGTTACTTTTTCTTATCTGCAAAGGATTTATGCTGTCACTCATGACTTGCTGTAGGCCTGATAATAAAACCCCGTAGTGCGTTTCCAATTATGACTGCAACTCAGATGTTTGACCTGGGAATTTGGGCCAGACGTAGGGTGCTCCAAAATAAACCTGTAGCCTTTAATCACTCTGAGTCTGTTAAGCTACAGCCCGAGCTTCATTTAGGACCTGCTTCCCATTTTTATTACTTCTGACTCACCCTTTATTAAGCAGACAGCAACACGTAGCTTATCTGGGCTTCAAAGAGCTTCACATAATAACTCACAGCACTCCTGCCCAGTAGCCATGGGCATCTACCACGGTATTTAGGAAGGAAGAATTAAGGCATCACAACTGAGGCCACATCCAGAGAAAATGCACCAGCCTCCCCAGCATCAAAACAAAAATGGGAGGCAAAAAACTGTCAAGAGCTGGACAGTATGGAGTTACAGCAAAGTCTTTGGTCCACATCAACCCAGGCAGACTGACTTCTGCTGGAGAGACAGGCTGGCAGAGAGCACAATGGAGAGGTCTACATGAGAGCCTTCCCCTGTAGCACACTCCATCTCTTGACAAGGTGTTCTCAGATCACAAGAAGATCAGCTCTAATCTAGTTAGCTCACAGCCTTCCTCAGCCACCCCTGCATCACAGCAGGGAATTAGCCCTCACACCTCATCTCTCTCGGGATGACTTTGCTTCCAGGCTCCCTCCAACCTTTAAAAACCAACAGCACTCTCTGGGCTGGGAGAGGTTTATTCCTGCCACCCTCTGCACTGACTAGCAACGAAACCAGTATCAGCTCACAGTTGTTACCACACAACAACCCTTATTCCTCCATTACCTCACAAAACAGTCCTTTCCACAGGCAGGAGGGCAGAACCTGCTCCCAGCACCCTGCTACCACTTCCCTTAACCAGCCCCTCCCAGCCAAGCTCCATCCCCTTTGATGCAATGCCTGGGCACTCACCCACAAAGCTCCTACTCACCTTCGAGAGCCCTCCCACTTCTAAGTAAAAGCAGATGATAAAGATGTTCCAGGTGACCCAAACTGCGGTCCAGATGGCATACTGGAGAGAAATGAGAGAAAGAAGCAATAAACCCAAGGAAGGCACTGGAACTAGTTTACAGATCAGTGGTGCAGCTGGGGGCAGCTGGAAAGCCCGAGCCAGCACTGCGATGCTTTATCTCTTCCTGATTAGAGATGCAGGTGCAGAAGTTTAGAGGCAGTGGAAGAGCTTCTGCCATGTCTCTGTCCATCATCCAGTTCTCCAAGTGTGGTGCTAGGGTCTTCCCCAATTCCTCAGCACTTGCCACATCCCAGCAGAGCAGAGGCTGCAAGAGGCTGGATACTCAGCAAAGGGGATGTTACTCACCACCACTATGTAGCGGGGTCGGTACTGAATGGTACCAAAGAGGCCAAGGATAACGATGATGATGTGGAGGAAGTTGGCAAGGATAGGGGCCCACTGGTATCCCAGGAAATCAAACACTTGTCTCTCCAGTGCAGCAAGCTAGAAGGGAGAAAGGAAAGAGTTACAGTGACTGGGCTCATGGTGTTTACTCTCATGGTTGTGATGTGCTCCTTGAGTTGATCACTGCAGCAAATGAAGATGCTACTCCATTCCCAAAGCAACTTACTTTCTATGAACCAGCTCAGTAGGAAAAAACATTGGTCTGCACTCCTCCCTCCAATTTGTACTCATCCCAGCTCCTCAGTCTCTAAGCCAACACAGACCAGTGTGCTCCAGTGTCTATGTGGGAGTGTGTCCTCTGTGCTGGGCACTTTACAGTGGGGAGGGCATTTGTGAGCAGCGGGTCAGCAATATCTTAAATGACTACAGCAGGACCTTCAGGAGCTCATTTGTCAGAGGGGTTACGGCAACCTTCCAATCCTTGAAAGGGGTCATAAGGGCAAAGAAAGATAGCACAAGGGGTCATGGTTTGAAGTTGGAAAAGGGCAGATTTAGGCTGGACATGAGGAAAAAGTTCTTGAATCTGAAGGTACTGGATCCCTGGAACAGCTGCCTCAAGAGGCGGTGGAGGGCCCATCCCTGGAGCCATTCAGGGTCAGGCTGGATGGGGCTCTGGGCCATCTGTTCTGGTTTAGAGATGGCCCTGCTTGTTTTAGGGGCGGTTGGACTAGATGACCTTTGGAAGTCCCTTCCAACCCAATACATTCTGTGAGTCTATGATAACACAGTTTGACCAGCCCTAACCAGTGGCTCAGCTAGTGCTAAGACAGAGTGGGAGAGTTCCCCATCAGGAAAAGTTTCCAAGCTGTGTTTCATTGTCACAGTCCTGCACTGGGGCTGCATTAGAGCATTCCGTATTTATTTTCTCTTAAATCAACTCTAATCCACTTACCATCTATAGTCAATATCAATTTCACTACTAATTACACAGAAGAATCTCCACAGGCTGGAACCCCTAGCTTTGTATTTAGCCTAAACACACACATACAACTAGTTGTTAACCAGGGGTGATTTTAGCCCACTGTGTGCAGCTCTGTGACATCTTCTCCTGGCTTAGCTTTTACAAGGCATCTGGGACCAAGCACCAGAGATCCTGTAATGGCTTAAGGCTTTTCAGGATGTGAGTGGCTGCAGGTCCCACTGAAGCCACACAATGAGAGAAGTCACATGTGGTAAATTATCATTTATTCTTCCTTCCTCCTGGATCAGTGGGGAGATCACCTTCACATCTCCCTTGGGCCAGCAAGGGATTGCAGTTCTCATTGCTACCTTGGAGTTCCAAGAGAATCTGTATTTCAAAGAAATCTGCAGAGCCTTGGTTCAGGGAGATCAATCAGACTGTGGCAAAGCAGATTTCCCTCACTGACATCTCTCTTCACTGGCAAAGGCCGGGGGGGGGGAGAAATCAGGGAGGGAACGGCTGCAGCCTCCAAATCTGATTTTTCTGCAAAACAATTAGTTTCTCCTTTGAAGCAGCACACAGTGCCCTGTTGTGATCCAGTGGAACCACCTGGAAGATGCCGTGGGATGTGTTGCACAGCCCCACATGGGGCTACAGGGCTGCTCCCCCTACCTTGAGCACAACAGATCTCCTGTATCCCATCGGAAACGGGAGTAATAGGTTAAACACTTAATCTTTTCAGAGGGGATTAACACATGGACCTTAATGATATTGGGAAATTTTGAGTCCAGTCTGGCTGGCAAAGGGTCACTTGACTGTGACAACTTCATCCAATCAGGCCTTTAATTGGCTTTGTGTGTTTCATTAACAGGAAGCCATGGTGCCTTGGTTCGTGGAGGGGACACGGTAGGGATCTGGTGCACAGAGATAACGCCCTGCTCAGCTTCCCCTCTTGCCTTCAGGCTCTGAGAAGAGGGATAAAGGCAGACCCTTCCCAGCCAGGTCTTCTGACTAGGGTTTTCCCACTCCAGAATCAGAGCAGCCTTGTCTGGGAAAGTGTTTTCTTCTCCCAAATGAACATTTGCCATTAGGGTTGCATAAAAGGAGGAAAGCCTGTTCCACAGCTTCATGATGTTTCCTCATGATATAGGAATGGTGGGGGTTGGAATAGCCATCTGGAGATCGTCCCCCTGCCAACCCCCTGGAGTCCAACCCCTCTGCCAGAGCAGGTTCTCCTAGAGCAGATACCACAGGAACACATACAGGTTGGTTTGGCATCTCTCCAGAGCCTGAGACTCCACAACCTCTCTGGGCAGCCCAGGTCAGGGCTCTGTTGCCCTCACAGTGAAAAAGCTTTTGCTCTTGTTCAAATTGAACCTTCTATGTTCCAGTCTATGTTCAGTGCCCCTTGTCCTGCCACTGGGCACCACGGAGAAGAGCCTGGTCCCATCCTCTTGATCCTGGCCCTACTTACACGCATTTATGAGATCAAAAGCAGCCTGCACTTACCCTGGTCTTATCCCTGTTTCCCCGGGGACGCAATGTAATTATTTGTGGAAACCAAAGGGATAAACAACCATTTTCCTCATTACACCCCAGGTCTGTGCAGATCTTATACATCTGATGCTGCTGAGATCTGCAGGAACACAGGGCTGATGTTTGTGCTAAGGGGGCACTGGCTTGAGGTTTGGATGTGAAGAATGTTGTGGCTGGCTCAGAAATGGCAGTGGAAGTACTAAGTGATAGAACAAGAAATGGTCTTCAGTTGCACCAAGGGACGTTTAGATTAGATATTAGGAGAATTGTTTTACTGAAAGGTTTATCAGAATTGGAACGGTTTGCCCAGGGCAGTGGTGGAGTCCCCATCTCTGGAGACTTAAGACTTGTGTTGACAAAGTGCTTAGGGATTTGGTTTAGTCTAGGGCTTGTCACCGTTAGGCTAATGATTTGACTCAATGATCTTAGAGGTCTTTTCCAATCTAGGAGATTCTGTGATTCTGTGAGGGTTTGCCCCTGCCTGTAGGGACTGATGTATTTGCACCCTCATACTGAACCTCTCTCAGATCCCTCTGGCTGACACCGCTCACCCATCTTTCTCTGCTGCTGCCAAGTTTCCACAGACTAATATCCTGGCTGAGGTGTTCTTTACGATGATTCATTCTGTTCTGTTCAGAAAGCCCATTATATTCCAGAGATACTGGTTGTAAAGAGAAGATTCACATTTTGTGGCACAGCTTTTCAACCTGTTCAAAGCTGACAAGGCCTTTCCATCAGGGAGGACACATTTTTCTTCTTTATGACAATTCTTATTAAGAGCAGGATTCCTTCTGCTTCTTTCACTTCCTCGGCCCAATAGAACATTTTTGCCTCTCATTCTTTAAACAAAATGATTTGTTGGGGCACTAAAATCAGAATAGTTGTGGCAGACTTTTCCCTCCTAATATAAACCACGTTTCTGCTGACCTGAGAGAAACTGGGAGAGCAAATAACCATGAGGGAGCAGTTGTTACCCAGAGGAACAAAACAAGCCAGAGCTCTCTGCTGGGGCATTGTTCATCTGTATGACCAGGACAGATAAGAAAGGCAGAGGATATTCTGTGCAGTTGAGAGTCCTATTACACAGCTCACACACAGCAAGCAATGGAAGATGTAAACCAGCACTATGGGCCATGCTTGAGGTCTTTACACCATTAAAAGTTCATCAGAGAGGGAAGCTCTACCTAAGCTTGAGGGACATATTGCCTGATGAAGTCCAGAATAGGAATAATGGTATCACAGAATCCTAGACTGGCTCAGGTTGGCAGGCACCTCAGAGTTCATCTACTTCAACCTCCCTGCCATGGGCAGTGATGCCTCTCAACTAGACTTTGTTCCTCAAGCCCTCATCCAGTCTGGCCTTGAACACCTCCAGGGAGGAGGCAGCCACAACCTCTCTGGGCAGTCAATTCCAGAGTCTCTGAACCCTTGCACTGAAGAACTTCTTCCTAAGATCCAGTGTATAATCCTCCTCTCCTTCAGTCTAAACCCATTTCCCCTTGTCCTATCACTAGATCCCCTCAGGAAAAGTCCCTCTGCAGCCTTCCTGTAGGTTCCCTTCAAGAACTGGAAGGCAGCTCTAAGATCCCCCTGGAATCTGATCCCCCTAGGCTGAACAACTTGAGCTCCCTCAGTCTATCCTCACAGCAAAGGTGCTGCAGCACTTGGATCATCTTTGTGGCCTCCTCTGGACTTGCTCCAATAGTTCATGGAAATGGTTTCCTAGTGGTCTTAGGAAATATCTTAAAACATGGGACAGTTTCCTCTTGGAGGGTTCAAACCATCCCAATTGTACTTCTGATGGCTCTGGCAGGATGGTCTCACTGGCAGATGTTGATGCCATCAAGATACTCTAAGCTGATTCAACATGGGCTGGGAGGGTGCCTCAAAACTTCTCTAACCCCTCATCTTTGTCTTCTGTTGTTCCTGTTGTGCTGACAAGCTGGGGAGTTCAGCCTGTTCCCCTCATGTTTCCACACTGCAGGGGAAGAAGGGGTGTGAGGAACAAGTTCATTACCTGTAATTGTTTAACTCCCTGTCCTTTATAGCCTCTATCAAGGCCACGTTATTAGCTAGATTTGTTCTTCTTAGTTTACTAAGCATTTAAAGCCTTTAATCTTATTTGGTTTCTGTCTTTCGCTGCATTTCTGGAACCAGTTGGGACACAACAAATGTCACCTTCCAGATGTTTATATGGCTGGTACAGATGCAGGAAAGACGCTCAGAAAGCCCAGGGACAGGTGCAGACACACAAGGAGGATGTACAGACACACACACACCCATGTGTACCTGTTCCTTCAGGCAAACCTGCCTTTACACTTGCCCAGTTCATCTCTAATAGGAGATTTCTTCTGAAAATTAAATATTTGACAAACACACGATAAACAGAGCAAGTGGGAAAGGCTGATCCTGCTGCTATGGGCCATCCAGGACTTAAGAGAGATACTCCTGAAAGAAAGATAATACAAGAAGAAACTATGTTTTGCCCAGGAACCAGACAATTTCCACTTGGCCTATAAAAAATCAATTTGAAAACTCTTTTCACTACTTTCACTGCTTACTCTAAGGACATACAGCCTCACAGCTCCTGCACTGCCCACATTCAGTGCCTTAAACAGCATCCCGGGGCTCCTGTGTGAATCTACAGCTTCAACACAGGCAGAATTCACAAGCCAACCCCCTATATTTACTTTCTCTCTGGTCTGAACCAAGAGCTCCAGCTCTGCCGTTGCCCCTTGCTCCAGCAATGCTCAGGGCTGCCTGGCTGATTCCCAATGCCTTGATTCAGCATTTGATCCCCTGCCAACAGGCTTTGCTTCTTAAGAAGATGGTCTTTGTTTGCCTCCAGTGCAAACACCATCAGGGAGGCCAAATCTTTCACTGAGGAAGGTCATGGGTCATTTCTTGAGGCAAAACCTGCACTGATTTCCTGAGGTATTTTGGCCATGCGGTGGTCAGTGGCTTAGGTTCAGGACAAAGTCACAGCACTGCTGTCCCTAGGAGGCATCAAATAAGGACAGAAACTTAAATCCAGCTAGCTGGAACAGCAGGAGGGCATGAAAGCATCTCAAATGTATAATTAAAAAAAATATCACCATTCAGGTTTTGAACACAAATGTATTTATCTTGGGTTCCTCCATACAGTTCATCAATACCAAGCATCTGTCTGCTCAGAATATGGTTATTAATTATATTTCCTGCATTGGCATTATGGTGATATATGATATTATTATACATTGTCTTTCCACACAATTGCTTTGCATTTGTTAGTGGTGAAACAATGCCAGATCTCAGGAATCCCCAGCCCAGGCTACAGTGTGATGAAACTATTAGCAGTGAGCAGAAAATTCCCTTTGGTGCCAGCACGTGTTCAAGGTGGAGGAGATGCTGTGAGTGATTATTCAGCAATAAGGATGCTTTTGCCACAGTGGCTGCATTTCTAAATAAGTATTAATGGATAATAATGGCCATTTAATTAAGTTTATCTGAAAAAAAAGCAGTTCACTGAGCCACTGCCTCACATCTCCCCTAACTGAGGGGCCGGTCCTGCTGGGTGCCACGTCCTTGTGTCTTCTGAAGTCGGCATCTCACGTGCTCATAGCCGCTGCGCTCACGGAATCTCATTTTTCTTAGTACATGTTGTCAAGGAAACCTTCCTTGGGGCCTTGTGATCCACAGCTCCCTTCCCAGCAGCCCTTGCCGAACCACAGAGGTCAACAGACTAATTGCACGGGAGGTCTCTGTTAGTCACTTTGTCTCTCGGCCATCGTTTGGTCACTCTGGCCACTCTGGATACAATAAGCCCCATTCTCTGCTCAGTTCACTCTGTTTTCTCCCCAGAAGCTGCTGAAACTCCTATTCACACAGATGTCAGAGAGGCCTCCAACAGCAGACCTTATGTCTTTAATCCATGCTTCAGAAGCAAGCTCTGGTCACTAACAGCCTGGAAGACCAATGCCTGCCCAAGCCCCCGTGGAGAAGGTCCCATTGCTGGTGTGAGCCCTACACCAGGTCACAGCTCTGCAGCAGGGCCTGGCTGCTTCTGGGGTGTTTTGCTCAAACAATCAGAACTTTTGGGACTGCACCACCTCATAGCTGAGCAGCGGGACCTATCCCAGCCCAGGACCATGCTCTGCAGAACCTGGGCAGACTGAACCCCTTGGTGTTACACAGCCCTGTGTTGAACCCTCACCTCCTTGCACCTATGAGCTCTGGATTGTCCCATCCCAGTGTCATGTTGTGCGTTGGCAGTGGTGCTCTCAAGAATGTCACTGCTTTGAGACTATCCCCTCGTGCTCTCTGCTACCAATAATGTTAAGGAACACCCGAGCTACAAAGTTCCCTCATTATTCAGTCCCACGCGCCCAGATGCTGCTCAGCATTCCAGGAAAGGCACAATCCCTACTAAACAGAAGGGATGAGACTGGCACTGAAGTGGCACAGAGGCGTTTGTTTGTGTCTGGAGGATCTGGCTGCAGAAGGACTGGGGATCTCCAGTCCATCACAGACAGCCACCAACCACAGAGGGGCTAATCAGGAACATCCAGCCATACCCACAAACCTCCCAAACCTCATTCCTCCAAGTGCTGGGCAACACAGCAGAGAGAGAGTGCTGGCTTGTAGGACAGGAGCTGGCAGTACTTGTTCCAGCAAAACTCCCTAGTCCATGGTCCCTACCCCTGGCAGTTCCTCTGCTGCTCCACAACCATCTGTCTGTGCAGCAACAGATTCCCAAGCTGCTCTGTTCCCTCTGCTAGTGTCTCCTGATACCACCTAAGTACCACACGCTGCTGCAGTGGCTGAGATTAACAATCGGACTCCATTAATAACCAGGTGCTTATTAATTATTATTTGTGGTCCAGGCAGAAGAGTGCCCTGACAAGACTGACAGACTCGTGTCATTTGTAACCTGCACTGATACTCAAACCCATGTTTCCCAAACACAAATTAATCTGGGGTGCCCACGGTGCTTTCCCCAACCCCTTCCCAGGTTTTTTTCTGCGCTCACCTTTGGCTCTGAGAGTGGGGGAGCACTGAATGAAGGGGACATGACTGTGTTTGCAACAGACATAAAAATTATAAGTTTTCAACACTGCCTGAGGTTTTGGTCAGGGACATATTCTGTAAGGTTCAGCCTTAGCCCAGGCTTAGGCTCCACACTCGTGGCAATCTCTTGTCCTCTCTTATCCCACCTCATACTGGTGGGCAAACATCCTTGGTGCTCCCCATTATGGGGTGGCAGACAGCTTTAGCACTGGGAGGGGTCACCCACCCACCTTCTCCCACCAGGAGCACAAGTTTCCCTGTTGAGTGAAGTATATTAAAAACACTGTTAACTCCCAGCCATTTCTTTTGGGACATCTGCTATTGTTTATGGAACCATCTAAACACCGCAAATGCTGTGAGGCAGAGCAGGGTGGGAGATGAGCAGGAGTTTAATTTTCTAATAGGGAGATGTATTTCCTTCCAACAGGGAGTTAGTTCTATGCTGTGATTGCTGCCTGTGTTCATCCAGAGACGTTGTCCAAAGTTTTGGCTGGTTCACATGATGGGGATGCAGGGGAAAAGTGAAAATACCTCAAATCTAGCCAAAGGGTAGTTTGGCACAGGGAACATACCTGATACCCTCTCTGACCCTGGTATTGTAAGCACTGTTTGCTTAGCTGGAAGAAACAGCCCTGCTGCTGGAGGGACACAACAAACACAGCAATAAGACTGGAACAGACAGTACAAGGCTGTACTCAAGGACTGTTTAGGCCAGGAGTGCCCAGCCTGTCTTCTAGTGACACAGGTCTCTGGAGTCAACTGATTGTGGGAGCAGCAGTTTGGAAACAGCTTGGAGCTCCCCATGAGCTCCCAAGGGCACTAGAAAGACTTAAAATTATTTAGGTGCTGCACTACACCTCACAGGGCGTATGAAGCCCATGAGATACCAGCTGGACTCACCCTATCTGGACAAAATTATGGCTATCGTTGCTATTTCACACACACTGATTGTAAACCACAGTTTATTTTGCTGTCCACACAGACCCAGGCAGACCCACTGTGTCTAAGGGTCACCAGAGAATGTCCCCTGCCTTTAGCTTTATGAGCAAAAGTGTTTGCCTATGGTGCCCCCTCCAAGTCTCACTCACGGCTGGATCATGCAGCACTTTCTCCTCAGGAAGGGTAAGCTGCAGCTTGAGGTACAAAAATGCCTCTCTAAAGGCAAAACACCTGCAAGAACCACCTAAAGCTTCTGGTTTTCTCATCCAGGAGAACATGAGACTTTTTTGATGTTCATGTAGATGCTGGGAGACCCCCACTTTGTGCAAAGCTCTGTGTGTCACAGCAGTCCTCCACTCAGCAAGATGCTCCCCAGCACATGTGGACAATAGTCTCTGTGTTACTGATCTTTTGTGGAAACTTCACCCAGGACCTTGTCTAGATGAAGCTCCCTTTGCTTGAGGGTCCCTCTTCCTCTGCTCTGCACATTCCAGCCCCCGCTCTCCCCCACCTCCGTGCCCCACATTGCTCTGGGAGCTTGAGCAGCTGATCCCCTTAATTAGGTCACGGATAGATCACGCGTCAAACACTGGCACCAGCCAGATCCTCTGGAGAAAAAACATGCAAACTCTGCATGCGGGGCAAGAGCTCCGCAGAGGCTGCCAGAGCCCAGAACCCTTCGCAACTTTGTCCGTAGGAACCTTGTTTCAGTTCCTACTCGACAGCTGGGTCCCTGCTCCCCACACCGCAGCTAAATGCTAGTGTTGCTTTAATTTCCTCTTGCTCCTGCTGCAGTGCCAGATTGCCTGGATATTCGTAAACAGAAGGAGTTTAATGAAAATTATAATTAGAGCCCCGCGGTGCTCTCGCAGGTCGCCTTTACACTGGGTTGCCTATTTACATTACAAATCAGGCTGGTGGCACTGCGGAGTCTGTGGATAGAGAAGAGAATTCATTAAAGAAGGGGGAAGTGCAGGGTGTGTGAGAAATAGAGGGGAAAGGAAACTATATTGTTATTGTCAGTAATCTAAGAAATGGGGAGCTGCTGTGGTCTGGCTGCAGCTTTGCTCCTAGAAGAGCATTTGTAGTCACCCTGCAGCAGGAGGGGAGAGCTCACAGCCACCCTGAGATTTCCCTGGTAATGACTGTACAGAGCCTTTGGCATAGACCAGTAACTGCTCCTAATGGGAAGCAAAGTGCAACGAGGACGTTATTTCCCTTACTAGGACATATGGAAGGGCTCTTAGCACCTCTGCTCCCTAATACCCAGCTGGGAAACTGGGTGTGGGTCAGGGAGCCCATGAAGCCATGGGGATGAACTCACCCAGGAAGCCAGAGGGATGCACTTCTCATCCCTTTACAGCCTGCCCTGTGCACCTGCCAGCAGCCACGTGAGCTGCTTTGCCCCACTGCAGTGCTACGAGCAGCAGCTCTTCAAGAGAGATAGAAGCTGTCATTCAGTGAAGCGCTGGAGCATCTGCTGACCTGGGGCACAGCGCCTGTCCAGCTGCGATCCCATGCGAAAGGGCTCTGTAAAATCTGGGTCTGAGAGGGCAGGGAGAGGAGATCCCATGGGAACCTCATGGACATTGATGCGCTGACAGCCTGGCTCTCATACATGGCAGTAAGAACCAGTGCTGTCTCAAATACAGAGTAATTTCCTTGGACTGATTCTGCTCCTGCTCCTTCCACCAAAGCCCTCCAGCACAGCTGTTAACTGTCTGTCCTCCCATCTGCACAGTGGGAGCAAAACTAACATCCTCATTTTACGCAGAGAATAGCTGAGACTTGGGTTCTAGTTGTAAAAAGCTTCCTTAATATTTCACACTAATCACCCTGCACAAGCAGAAACTACATCATCAAGGCAGTGGTGCTTTGATGGGATCCTCACCTGCCCATAGTGGTAAAAAGAGGGGTAAGTGTAGTTTGAGAAGTTCCCTGTGATCACAGCACCAGCCCAGGCCCATCACTGTCACATTCTCAAAGCAGAGGTGATCTCACCCAATTCCCATGCCCACCCCAAAACACTCACCCCTATTCACACTCCGACCAAACCCCAGCAGTGCTGAGCAAAAGATGCCCAGTCAACCCACCTGCCAGACCCCAGTGCTGCTGGTCCCTGCTGTTAATCTCACCTCACTCTCTGCTGCAGGGGACATAACTTCGGTCTGTTAAACAGCTAGATGCCAGGACAGAGCAGATGAGCCAGTACTGCAGCTGCAGCTGGGTGTGTAGATCAAAACCCACTGAGAAGACTTACCCCACCTCTGCATGTCGTGGCGAGATGCAGAAGATTTTCAGGCGAATTAGAGGCTGGAAATGTTTTAGGAGTTTTGGCTGCAGAAGGGCTGAGCAATTTGCTTGTATTTGTTTAACTTAAAATGACCCACAGTGAGACAGTGGAGTTTTAAAGCATCACTAGTAACACTCTGCTCTCTGTACTTTGCCAAGAGAAAAAGAAAAACCAACCTCCCATAAAGCAATGTGCTTATTGCAGCTGAAGAAAGGACAACAGCAAAATTTCCCTCAAAAAACTATAGTTTGGGGGTTTTTTGCTGAGAAATAAATATCAGAGAAGAAATAAATATCAGTGAGGAAATCCTGAGCAGCTCTCCCCTAATCAATGTGCCAGGCCACTGATCAAAGCATGAAATGAAAAAGAACGAAGAAAAGGGTATTTTGGACATGAGGAACATTTGGCTATCCAGCTTCTGGTGCCAGTACGATGCTTTTGACAGGAAGGGATTTTAAATTGGAACAAACAGGAAAATGACTGTTTCATTACAAATAGGGACTGTCACAGGCTTTGGGATATGGCAGGAACTTTGACATAACCACAGTCCCCACAAACAACTTCCCTTTCACAGAGTGGCTTGAAAATGAATCAATTGCTATTGACTTTCATCTTCTGATTGTCTCGCTCGAAGAATATCAGTCTTATTTAAATAATTGATTCATTACCTCAGCAATTACAGGTAACAAATCCACCTCCTCCCTCAAGACACATCAACTAGGGATATTTCATTTTTTTCAGCCACTTTAATAGGCCCCAAATGACTTCTGAGCTGTCATCCATGTCTTAGGAGTTGCTAGTACCCTCAGGACAGCCGTAGCAGCATGGTCTCACCTCCTGGATTCCTTCCTTGGATGTAACCTCCCCATGAGCCGTACAGGCTGGGAAGCAGAGATCCAGCTCTATTTTACTTAAGCCAATAAAGTGAGAAAATGGAGACACATGAAGTGCTCCAACAGATTAATCAAGTAAATACTGAAGGAGAAGCCTGGGGAAGGCTCAGGAGGAACCTTACAGCAGCCTCCCAGTACCTACAGGAAAGCTTTGGAGGATCTTTTCATGAGGGACTCTAGTGATAGGACAAGGGGGATGGAATCAAGCTGAAAAAGGGGAGATGTGGATGACAGGTGAGGAAGAAATTCTTCCCTGTGAGGGTGCTGAGGCACTGGAACAGGTTGCACAGGGAGGTTATGGCTGCTCCATCCCTGGAAGTTTTCAAGGCCAGGCTGGATGGGGCTCTGGGCAACTTGGTCTGGGGAGAGGTGTCGCTGCCTATGGCAGGGGGTTGGAACAAAAACCCCCTATCTGAAGTCCCTTCCAACAGGAACCATTCTGCGATTCTGTGGAGATGGCGAAGAGTTTAGACTCAAGACACTTGAGGCTCAAAAATCAGCCTCTTTCAGAGGTTGCTGAAGCATCTTGGGAAACACAGTCTGCTCTGGGCAAGTCATTGAAGGGCACATCTCTGCTTTGAACTAGACTGAGTGCTGGAAATAAGTGCTTCAAGGCACTTGGGTTTCAAGCTTTGGGGTCAAAGCATGAGAATGAGTCATGATGGATGTCTCTCAGCCCATATTTCTTTCCTGTGCTACTCTGTTTTCCTGCTGAACTTGAGGAGTCAATGAAGCCAAAGATCCTCATCAGAGATTTATTAGCAATACAGTGTCAAGCTATCAGAAAAAGCCACAAGTTTAACAAGTTCTCCCACTCATGTTAGTGGCAATGATCATTTAACTTTTTGTGTGGTGTCCCTTTTGTTTTGGCTCTTCAGTCCAAGCAGATGATGAAATGAGACCCACAACGTTCACTTTCCAACAGTGCCAGTAAGGACTTGTTTCCTTTAAAAAAGGGTTATTTTTAAAGAAAAGCCCTTCTGAGGGAGAATGGGGTCATTTTCCACATGACCAAGCATCAAAAGCAAAGCGGCAGTCCTGTCCATGCTCCTATCACGCTCTCAGAGTCACCCTCTGGATAGATTTGTCACAAGGTGAAATAAGAGCAATTCCCCAATTTATTATAATTTTCTGCTTGTCCTCCTTAATGCAGTCCCTGCCACGATGAGTTTGTGGTGGGAAAGTGGAATGAAACCAGAGCTTTCAGTCTGCTGCTAAATGGGACTGAGGGGAGGCTTTTTTTTGGGGAGGGGGGAATCTTCCTCATTATAAAGGGAAAATGTGCAACGCAGAGTTTTCGCTGGGTGCTGCCCAGCCTCCCAATTAGGATGGCCGAGGTGAACAGAGGCGTCATTCTGTGTCACTGTTTATCCGGTGTCACCGGGCCAGTCTTTATTTTATGAGCATCATTTATCTCTTTCTGTTGTGGCTACCCAATTTGTTTGTGTTTTCAGGCCAGTCGAGTGTCTCTGGTTTATTGAACCCATCTTCTGGCCTCCCACCAACCGACTCTCCAATTAAGTTTCCGCCAGCGTCGCACAATGGCCCCTCCTGCGCCTCATTTCTCGCATGACGTTTGTGTCCCCTTTGCCTCTGCTCTGCCCCTGCCAACTTGCAGCTCCTCAATGCCTCATGGTTTATTCAACAGATGAATTTCTTTTTCTCTCCCCCTCTCTCTCTTTTCTTTTCCCCTTCCCCCAGCCTGCTCCCCTTTGAAAACAGAAGCTGGTCAATAGATGCCACTTTGGCAGCTCTGGAGAACAAAGTTCATTTGCAGCAAATCTGTAGCAGTTGTGTCTTTGTAGAGCAAGGGTTTGGTGACCTTGCAGGGACATGGGGCACTCTTGTGCCTCCTCCACCCAGAGAAGGGTACAAAGACCTCCCCTCTGTCAGATTGTGACCCCGGAGCTTCATCCATCTGCACATGGCCCTGCCCCCTGCTGCTATCGAGGGCGAGATGGCTCCTCATCCCTGGCACCATTGGCTTGTCCCTACTCCAAACTTTCCAACAAGTTTTTTTCAAGCTTTTTGATCTTCTCACTCGCAGGTCTGTCTGCAAGGATTAGCTAGAACAGATCAGTGCTAATCCACTTTATGGAAATTCACATCTTTGCTGCTACATGAAGTAATTTCAAGGAAGTTTAATCTGGCAAGAGGTGAAATCCACAAGAGTGATAACAGTATCTGCACATCGCCTCCTCCACTAGAGTGGAAACACGGCAGCAGCAAGAAGCAGCATTGTCCTCCTTATCAGAGCAGGCTCCAGACTATCATTGTGTCTGATGGGGACGAGCAAATCCCATTGAGCTCTCAGCCCTGGGTCACAGCTGAACATGGGATTTGCTGCTGCGTTCCCGTCGAGTCTGCCATGACTGAGTTGCCAGGAGCTCTGCTAGAAAATCTGCACAGTGCCCTTTGTTGGCAGGTTAGTGTCCAAAACTGAGAGCAAAGGGCTTTCTTTGGCCATAGGAGACACCACGAGGGAAAATCTTGGCAACCATGAAACCCAGGTTACATCCTGTGCAAGGAAAGCATCCTCCAGCTAAATGGAGCTTACTGCTCCCCCTCCACCTCTTGTCACCATGAGCTGCTTCAGAAATTCACGGTACTTTAAATGATTCACTCAAGTACCCATTCAGTCCCAGTTCATAGATTGCAGAGCCTTTATTACTCAGCTGTATATTTAGCACTGCAATCGTTCTCAGCAGTTGTAACTGCTCTGTCATCTCAGGAATAAAACAAAGGGCCATTATTCATCAGAAGGGAGACACAGTCTTTATTGTCTGAAGCCACAACAGAGTTTTTATATAGCCCTATCTATTCCTCCAGGCTGTCACACAACTCAGTTTTAAGCTGTTTTGGTGACAGCTCTGGAAGCTCTGAGCTTCTGTAGCTCCTCTTAGCAAACGTCCCAGCTAATGTTGTTTTAAACTGACAGCAGGACTCACCGAGCTGCTCACTCAGGAGTGGGACACTTAACCTTTCCAGAAAAGTTTGAGTGGGATGTTAGCCTCTGGCTAGGTCGGGAATAAAAGTCATGCAGGTTTGTTTAAAGACATAAGCAATGGATGAATGTGCTTTTGGACGTTGGTCATAGCCAGAAGATCTTGGTCTGATGGCAGAACACTGTGCAGGCACTAGGACCCAAGAACACAGTGAGCTATGTGTGCCAGATGTCCCCACCTCATGCTGGTGGCTCCTGCAGCCCTTCCGAACACTGTCATGGTTTGTTGTGTGGGTGGGTGTCCAGCATGGAGCTGGAGGAACCAGCCTGGGTCTCTGGATCTAGACACCTCGGGATTCTCAGGCTTCTGCGAGCATTGAGGGATCTGCCCGTGTCAGCACAAAGGCAGGATAAGGAGGTCACAGAACAACTCCCTCTGAGAAGGTGCCAGGCAGGGCTCTCCAGCTAGACAGCAAGGAGATCCATCCTTCCCTTGAGTGTCTTCTCTCAGAATAAAGAGAAGGGAAGCTCAAAGAGAAGGAATCCTAAAGAAATGGCAGATACCTGAAAAAGAATTGCCCTTTCCCAGCTTTGTAGTTTACTTTAAGGACATCAGTCCCACCTCCAACCCCCCATATTTGTTTCTCCATTCTCAGAAAACAGAGGACTAATAACAACCTGTGAACAGCCATCAAGCTTCTCCCAACACCCTGACAGTCTCCCAGGCTAGTGAGCCAAACTGTACTCTGCACATATTTGGGATTTCTGAGTAATTAGGATAATCTGATTTCTCCCCTAATTCCCTACGTATAGACTATAAGCAGAAGTGGAGCCTTTCCCACAAAGATATCACCAGAAGTGCCAGAGTTGGGGATACTGGTTGCCTGCCAGAGTCCACTCACACCTCATACATGGAAACCTGCTGCTAATGGGTTACCAGCGGCCACCAGCAGGTTTGGTTAAGAAGCCAGTAGGTCAGGTACCCGTGCACGATATCTATAGGCAGAGTGTTCAGATTGAGATGTTCTCTTCAGTTAAGGTTGAACAGGAGATCTTTGGCCCAGAATCTCAAAGATGTTTTGGGTTGTAGGGAGATGCAATAGCCTCCTCAAGTATCAGGACTCAAGTCTTGGTTGTTCTCCACAAGGTTAATGAGCCTAGACTTTATCTCTATGAACTTGATGTCTGGTAAACAAATACTTGTGGTCTCTGATGCTTTCAAGGCCTCAAAATGAAAGTCAAAGCCAGGCAGAGCAGGTCAGCTCTTCCTTGCTTTGATGAAGTGGATCTCTATTTCAGGAGGTGATTTTCCTCCATGCAGTTTCACTCATTAATTGTTTCTCAGGGAAGCAGGAAAGTTTCTTTAAGAGATTGTGACTACATCCTTCTCCCTGGAGCTTTTGGACATGATGTTTCCTCCAAAGTGGGACTATTGCCCTTAATGGAGTATCAAGAGTCCAGCATGTCCCAAACGAGGGAAGGATGCTCCCAAGCCCCACAGTAGGGTACCAGGCTCTCCTGTATATCTGGACCATCAACATCAAACAAAGCCCCTACTACATACTCTGCATGAGAAGACTGTCTACCTGCTGAGCTTCATGTGGAGGAAATGTTTACTTGTAGACCTTAAGAGTCCACCCAATGGACTCCCAACACAAAGAAGCCATTTGTGCAGGGCCGTGCTCTTACGGGAGTGCTGCAGGACAATGTCCAAACCTTCTAAATATGATCAAAGCCACATGAGCCCTGTTCTCCAGGTAGGTTAACCATCCTTGTACACAGACTGAGCTCTGGTTACTACAGAGGTAATTCTGAGGGTTTGCTGAAGATAGGCAGTGACAAACTGTTAATTGTGAGGCTGTTAGCTGTGATGGATGAACACACCATAGAGAGCTCTCCACGCAAGGTTACACTCAGTGTTTTGTAAGTTCTGTGTGGGTAGTAAAATGCTCCATCCCCTTCTTTAGTGTCCTCTGTCTCACCTTCCCCACTCAGATGAAACGGTGCTTTCAGACGAAACGGTGCTTCCAAATGAACTCTCTCCAGAGAATAGCGCTTGGAAAGTGTAATTCAGCATGAAACGCTTTAATGGGTCCACGGCTGCTGTCAGGGTCACAACAGACACAAGACAGGTCCCTGTTCCCCAGAGAGGAGTTGCAGGAGGCATCTTCCCAGGCTTTGCGTATTTGCTGTAACTTCATGTTCCTCAGAGTTTTCATTTTTATTAAGGGTACTTGGCTCTTGAGGAGAAGTGTAACACTACTGGCCTCAGTAAGATTCAGTTCCTGTTCTTTCATGTCTTTAAAACCCACCTGGACATGTTCCTGTGCAACTGGATCTAGGTGGTCCTGCTGTGGCAGGGGGATTGGACCAGATGATCTTTCCATGTCCGTTCCAATCCCTAATGTTTTGTGATTCTGTGATATCTTCAAGTGCCCCCTAAGGAAGGACAGGGTCTGTCCTGTATCACTCTGACCTACCTTCCTCAGGTCACTGATGTCTCAGGTCACTCAGGAATGGCACAATTACAGGGAAAGACACCTGGAGAACTGTGCTGAGAAAACTAAACCAGTTGCAGAGCAAAGTCTTCCTAGACCTAAGAGACCCAGCTCATGGGCAGCTCTGTGAGGTGAGAGATGGAGTGAGCCAGGATGAGGAGCCCTGACTCACCCTGCTCTAGGCATCTGATCTCCAGGGATCCTTATCTGTGTTCATGTCCTCTGAGGTCAGTGCAATGGGGAACAGGTCTGCATGGGGAGGGGCTGCCCCAAAGTGTTGGATCCCCACACTCAACTCTCTCATCCCATTCCTGTGCAGCAAGACCATCTGCTGCCAAAATGGGTGGCAGCTTGTACCCATAGCCTTCCAAAGATCAGTGCCTCATGGCCATCTGGGTGCTTGCTCCATTGGTGCAGAAGTATGGTGCCATCTGGGTGCTTGCTCCATTGGTGCAGAAGTATGGTGATGGTTCTAGTTTTCTAGGGGTTTGAGCACTGGATGAAAATAATGGAGAAAAAATCTCCAGTAAGGACAAAAGCAGATTATTTTTGTGGCCTAAGTGAGCCTGGAGAGCAGGTGGGAAGCTGCCTGCAGGTCTGGCCAGTCGCTGCAAGATGACAAAGGTGCTGGCACTGCAAGTCCTGACGTCTGCCTTGTCCAAGCAGGTGATGAAGTCAAGCTGCTGCCTTTATTCCCACAGTATATTTTCATTAAGCAGTGGCAGATGGCAGTGGAGGTCACCACTGCCACACCGTCATCCTTCCAGCTGAGAGGTGTCAGGGAATCAGAGATCTCAATTGCCAAACCTAAACTCACCCAAACAGCATCCCCAAGATGAAGGGGGATCAGCAGAGCTGCTTTCCTCATTTCCACAACTCCTCACCTTGGAGGAAGAATCTGGGACACGCGTTTCCCTGACCAACAACTTCTTTGTGTCTGCACTCAGAACAAGCCACAGAGATCAGGAAAATGGCAACTAAGTCCTTGTGGAAATGAGACCAAAAGGCACCCTGTGGAAAAGGTGGTTGATCTGAGCTGTAACGATGTCAAGAGAGGATTTATTGATCTCACCCCATTAGAGACTTGCTGATCGCTCCTCTCTGCTCTGTGAAACCTCAGAACATAAAGCAAAATAAAACTTCTGTTCTTCACAAGGTCCCTCAGCCATGGGCCCAGGGCACCAGCTAACTGGGAGCAACAGCACCACTGACGTGAAATACAAATCTGAGGTAATGGGGAGAAGCAGCACTCTTGGGGAAACGCCATCACAGAGACTCCTGCCAGATATTTCAATCATTTCCCCTGTCCTCATCCCTACTTTCCTGTTATTTACTACCACTGATTCCCTGCTTTTTTCCACTATTAGCTGTCACTTTTGCAGTCCCTGCTATTATCTCCGGCAAGAAGAAGATGAAATAAGATTCTGACCCTTATGGAACTGAAGGACATGGTTTAGTGCCAGTCTTGGGGCAGTTGGGTTAATGGTTGGGCTCAATGATCTCAAAGCTTTGACTTTTCCAACCTAAACGATTCTTCAAGTCTATTAAAGCCCAATAAACAAGTGAAACAGAAGCCATTTATTCTTGTTCTGAACTTTAAGATACTATTATGACTCCAGAATGATTACGAAATATCTCAGATTAGCAGTGCTACAGGGTGTTTATTCTCCAAGCTTCCTTCTACAACAAAAATACCCCAACCCACTGGTCTATGAGCAGATGAGTCAGCCCAGCATGGCACAGCCCTGCACCACACCCAAGCTTCTGCTTTCCCTTTGGGGACCTCTCCCCTTGAACCCTGACACGAGCTGCATTTGGGGGAGACACAATGACATCGGAGACACTTGGGAGAGCTTCCAGAGTGCACAACTGCAAAGGAAAAAACAACCCCACATCAAAGCAGCTCGTGAGACTTTTCAAGGTTTTTTGTTTTATAGAAGCTTGAAAACACTTCCGAAAAGTTCCAAAATATTTGGGGTTTGGCACAATATCCCCCCCCCACCTCCCACCTTATTGTAATTTTCAGCAAATATTCCTAATGCCAGAGTATTTTCTTTTATGTCCTTTTTTCCCATCTCGTGTTCTGGAGATGGGGAATGGGAGAGGAATGTGCTACTTTTGAGACCAAAGGTTCCACTTTGTTGAAAACTCCCTTTTTACCAAACTGAAACTGAGACACAACCTCATTGCTCCGACAGCGGCCTGGGAGGAGTGGGGACAGAGTAGACCCCACAAGTTGAAGGACAGTAAATCAAAGACTATTCCAATTTTTTTTCAATAAGAGGGAAAAGTTCAGCTCAGCTGACCCCCAAGGCAGTGTTTTGTTAATGGTTAAAGGGCTGGGCCCTTACATCACACACATTTTCTTAAGTGCTCAAGAAGTGATGGGCTATTCCAGGGTTTTCCTGGAGGAAAAGATCACAATCTGGCCTTTTATATTCGGTTTGTTCTCCAGGAGTTCCAACTGGAGGGCCTCTGGAGCAGATTCTTGGAAGAACTCCATCTTGCACCCCAGCCAAAATGATCCGGGTTTCCTTATATTATTAGCACACAATGGAGCAACGTCAGCTCTCTCAGCCCCACACAGATGCAGGGAGAGGTTCCCCATTGAGGGAAAACCAGCTCCTTCTCCTCTTGCATGGCCCTGGTGCTCAGAGAAGGAGAAAGGGAAAGGCAAAGGAGCTGAGAGGAGCCGAAGAAATCAGAGTGGTCAGGCAAAACTACCGCATCAGCCAAAATAAAGCTCTGCTTCTCGGAGAAGGGTCAACTTCAGTAGCACCCTGCCCTCAGCTTGGCTTCCTGACTTGGCTTTTGGCGAAGTTCATCCCTGCTCTGGCTGGGTTTGGTTAGAGGACACAAAGAAATTCAGTTCCTGTGAGTCATTTGCTACGGGCAAGGCACAGTCTGCAACAAGGCACTCCCCAAAGCCAGACCCGGAGCTCTTCCCTTGTGCTGCTCTTGGGTTTAGACCACTGTGCTACAGCGATACTGCCTCCAGCTGTGCAGAAAAAGGGGGGGAAAAGGAAAATCTCATGCAAAAATTCAATTTTTCATACAGAAAAACTCCACCGCTCCAAAATTAAAGATGTTTGCCAGCACATTTTTGATTTTTGGCCAAAATATTCTGGCTAAAACTTGGGAGAAAGACTCTGAGTTTGTCTGTTGGAAAGCAGATACTTCTCATGAAAATATTCATTTAGTCAAATCCCCAGGTTTCTCCTGAAAGTCAGCGTCAGTGGAAAATGCTGACGAGCTCTGTTATTGGCAGAGCTTTAATTTTCCTTTGTCTGGAACAGACTCAGAGAAGACAGCATCTGTCAAACGTAGTCTCTGGGCTTACATTATTATTTAGCCTGGAGTAGTGTTTGAGTACTTGAGGAAAGATTCGAGGCATCTGGGTGCTGGGTGCTGAGCAGATACACCAAAGGCAGTCTCTTGCCCAGAGGGGGTTATAATTGAGAGCACAGGCCCATGTTGGAGATAAACAGCTGGGGAGAGAGCACAGGGTAATTTTGGAGGGTCCTGGGCCCCATGGTGAGCAGAAGGACCTTGCGCTTCCCCTTGCACCTGCTCTTGCCTCCAGTGCTTTGTGCTCAGCCGTCGTGCAGCTGCCTGAGCTCAAGCTCCCTCAGGAGATGCAGCAAACTGCCCCAGCTCTGGAGGCAGCTGTAGGGGAGGATAGGAGAAAAGCCAAGCAAGTCATCTCCACTGCTTCCAGATGCCACAATCACTCCTTACTGCGGATGGGTCAATGCTCTACCGCCCACGCTCCTTCTTGTAGCCCTCACCAAACACACCTATTTTCACTCGTGCATTCATTTTTTTGCCCCATTATTATAATTCTGCTTTGCTTTGCAATCCCACCTGTCTGCCCACCACTCCCCTCTTACTCTTACCCTCTGCCCCTTCTCAATCACATTATGCCCCAATCAAACTGCTTCGGTCACAAGACAGAAGTTGCAGTCACAAGAGAGAGAAGTGCTGGTTTCAAATAGTTTCCAGAACTGGTCACCACCCCCTCTTCCATAAGGGATTAAAAAGGCATCGCTGAGAAGAAGGGAGTGAGGGAGCAGGAGAGGAAAATAAATAAATAAAGGTATATAGTTACTTTTGGTTAGTCTGGATGCACAGCCCCGTCCCAGGGCGCCTTCCCCTGCGCTCATTTGGAAGTATTAGTCACTTTTTCCATTAGAAGCCCTTATTCTAGGGGGATTTATAATGTATCTCTGTAAAATTGTCTCCAGGCTTTGCTTGGCATCTGAGCTCTCAATCCACGCACAGAATGTAAAGAAACAGCAGTGGTTTGATTTATTGGGACAGGGCACGGAGAGGGAAGGGATTTTTCCGTGCTCAGTGGAAATAAATTCTCATGGTGCCTTCGAGTGTACAATCACTTACTGCTCCAGAAAATGCACCATTTGGGTGCAGTCTCACACTGCCAGAGAGGAAAGAAGCACATCAAGGAGACTTTTTTTATCTCCCTGCCTGAGACCCTGCCCTCATTTGTGGTTTCTCAGCATCACCCACCCAGTCTGCCATCCTGCTGGGTGTGACAGCCTCTCATACTGTACCACTGGGGTTGAGAAATCCTGACCTTGATGAGCCTTTTTCAACCCTAATTTCTATAAGGGAACTTTGTCAACCCTCTGCAGAGGCTCTCCTACAGATATTTTCCCTGAGGAAGTCTGCGCCTCATTGAAGCTTTGCTCGTGTTTCATGTGCAGCTGCCCAAAGGCTGGGTGGTGGCAACACCCTTGGGATTCACAGACTCTGAGCTACAAACACCCTGTTCACCATCCTCCTCTGTGCCATGGCTAAGGATAAACTCATCTGCAGGGTGGCCCTGACCTGGGTCAATGTTGACTCAAACTTTTGCTCCAGATCAGGAAGATGGGAAGGCTTAGGGACAGCGACACACACTGGGATCAGCGTGAGGGACAGCCAGAACCTTCTCAATAAGCAAAGCACAAGCCTGCTGTGGACGTTTCAAAGAAACAATAACCTAAAAATTGGAACATGGCAAATTATTTATTCAAACTACAACCTCTCCTCCCCGTCTTGATTAGCAAACCGCTGGGGAGTCAACTCTGATTTCCCTCAGACAGACACACGCAGCTCCTCTCCTCCCCTTATCTGCACCATGAGAGCTCAGCCCTGGGGGGCTGGAGATCTACTTGATATTCACTGCACGTGCCTCGTCCTGCCCCCCGACTGGATCACAAACTTTTCTTTGGGAGTAGACACTGCAGTGATGAATGCAGTTGGTTTCTGCCCCCCCTCCCTTTTATTTTTCCAGGGAAACGTTGAGGCTGCAGCATGCAACCACTTCCCCACTTGCTGACTCAACTCCTTGCACCTAAATAAAACAATCCCTCCACAAAAAGCATTGCGACTGGAATCCCTAATTTGATTTTTGGGAGTTGTTTTGTGTTCTGGTGCATCATGTAGAACAGCCTCAGTGAAGCCCTGAGGATCAGACATGAGAACATGTGGGCTGCAAAGCCCAAGTGGGAAATCCCAGCACTAAAATCCTTTCCCATCCAAGTGAGAGGCAAAACCTCTAAAGACCAGAGCAGAGCCAGAATTTCACCCCTGGGTCTCCAGCAGTGGGAGACACAGGGCTTGGCAACACACAGGGAAGAGCATGAAGGGTTCAAAGTATCAGATGAAGCAGAGCACAGATATGAGGGGAACAAAGGAAGTTCACGTCATTATAATTTATTGATGATCTTGGCCTGATCTCTTGGGTGTTTTGTCTTAGAACCCACCCTGAGCAGCAGTGGGGCCTGCAGGTCACTGAGCTGGTGGGGAAGCAAGGGGAGGGCTTACAAAGTTTGCTTTAAAATATTTAATGTATAAAAACCCACCAGGCTGGGTCTCACCCTCACCCAAGCACTTGCTGGGAACCAGCCAGGATCTCCTGACCTCACCCCATCAGCGCAGGGCTCCAGGAATTCCCTCACCATAGCTCACATTTTTCCAGCTCTACCAATTCACCCAGCAAGTGCCATGGGAAATCACTACGGCCGAGGCATCCAAACTTGCTTAAGAATGAGCCAAACTGATTCTTTTCTTCAAGTAGGAGGGTCTTGAGGAAAATCAAATGCTGGGGGTTCTTTGTCCCTGTATCTTGGATACGAGAAAACTCCCACGCTTGTCAGAAATAAGAACAGCAGCAGCAGCTCATGGCTTTTGCTTCTGTCTTATTTTTAAATTATTTTTTCCAGTGTGTGTGAGTGCGACCCAGTGATGGGCTTAAAAGACAGCGAGTGTTGAGGTGTCAATTTCTAGTGTAATACAGGGTACAGCTTCTTTCTTCTGTGATCATGGGTGAAAAATCAAAAGAAATAATCCAGGAAACTAAATACACTCCCTAGCCATTCAGCCCAGCTCATAAATATGCCTGGCGAGATGCTTTGTGCGAGAAAACCCACCACTTGTGTTCTGTGTTTTGTTTAACTCCAGGTCAAACCTTCCATCCGCATCTTCAAAAGGTGCCAGTCAGAGCTAACCAGGTTGTGTTCCAACCCTCCTCCCGTTCAGTTTTATGTTGGTAGTTTAGGTTTCATAAAAACTAGCAAGTTCCTGCTTATTTCTAGGAGGAGGGTCTCTCCAGCAAAGCACCCGCTTGCCGTCCCTCCACCAAAGCCACGCCGCTGGCACCAAGAACAACTCCAAAACAAAGAGTTTTAACTAGACTCACTCCTTGGCACCAACTTACTATTGAACAGGACTCAGGAGGGTGCCTCTACCCTTCCCTGCCCGCTGCTACTGCTCCAAAACACAGCAAATTGGGGAGAAAGACATAAAATCAAACGCATCAGGGCTGTCATTGGCTTTTTAAGGCTCGAAGAGCCCTGGAGGCCATTAGCTGTTGACAAGCAGGGGACCCTCCAGATCCCTGCTGGATGCACAGACACCGGGGGAACAAGCAGACCTTTGTCTGTGGCTTTCTCGGGGACGCAGATGTCATGGGGATGGGGGACCCACAGCCATCGCCGACTAACACTGCTCACACCCCGCCAAGTTTTTTCCTCCGTAAATACTTGGTGTATTGATAAGCACCTTCTATCCAAACTCTTCACCCTCGGGAGGCTTGAGACCATCCCTTGCAAGGCAGCACAGAATCTCCTGTGCAGGGACGAGGGGAACACACTGGGAAGCAAGAAAGGGGAGCACACTGGGGAGAGCAAGAAAAGGGGGGGACACACACACCGGGGAGCCCCGTCTTGCAGCAGGGAAGCAAGAGGCTGAAGGCTGGGGTGGTTTTGGTACAAATGAAATGTGGGTTGGGCTGCAGAGCACATCTGGTCCCTTTTCACAAATTATTTTTTATATATTTATTTTTTAGTGGCATTTATAAGCACAAACTTATGAATGGAGAACTTTTGCTTTGCTTTTTACTCTTTCCTAAGCTTTTCTCCCACTTTTAGACGTCACTTTACTCCCCCTCGCAGCCAGGCGCATCCCGCATCCCTCTTCCGAGAAGAACTTGAGGAAGAAACGGAGCCTTCACCAGTCTCGGGGCCAGCGGGCACAGAGCTGGGGGGTTTGTTCCGATCCTCCTCCCTCATTCCCCGCTTCCCCCGCAAAGCCCGGAGCGGTCCCACTTACCAGCTGCAGAGCGCAAAGGAAGATGAGGGTGCAGCGCCCAGTGCAGCATCCCATGGTCCCCAGTCCCGGGGTGTGGGAACACACAGGGACAACCGGGATCGCCCTGGGGGTTCTCCTTGCCCCGGCCCGCAGCTGCCGCCGCTGGGAGCGGGCAGGGACGGACCGAGGGAGGGAAGAAGGAGGAGAAGTAGGTGGAGGAGAAGGAGGAGGGAGGGAAGGGGGTGGTGGCTGTCGAAGCCCCTCCGGGAGCCGGGGAGGAGGCAAGTGGGTCCGCGGCTTAAAAGGGCAACGCTCCGCCGGCGGATGCTGGCCCGAGGGTGGGCTGGGCTGACGGGGCTGGGGCTGCGGGGTGGGGAAGCTGCTGGTCCCCACCTCCAAGGGCAGAGCCCTCCCCGGCGGGGCTGAGCCAGGCAGCGCGACGAGGGGTGCTCCGGGTGCCCTGCAGAGAGCTGGCGGATCAGCTTCTGGTGCTGTATTTCATAGGATCACAGAGTAGTTTGGTTTGGAAAGAACCTCAGAGATCACCCAGTTCCAACCCCTGCCATGGGCAGCGACACCTCTCACCAGACCAGGTTGCCCAGAGCCCCATCCAACCTGGCCTTGCACACTTCCAGGGATGGAGCAGGCACGACCTCCCTGGGCAACCTGTTTCAGTGCCTCAGCACCCTCACAGGGAGGAATTTCTTCCTGAGATCCAATCTAAATCTCCGCTCTTCTAGCTTGAAACCAATCCCCCTCGTTCTGTCACTAGATGGCCTCGTAGATGGTATCTAGACTTTCTTTGATGGAATGTGTTGTACCTAGGCTGGGGGGGGGGGGGGGGGGGGGGCAGGATGTCTCAGTCTGCCTGCAGGTTCTGTCCTGCTCACCCTAAAAATAACGAAGCCTAAAAATCATGCAGTCTAGAATTAGTCTATAAATACACTGATCCTTCTCACAAAATGCACCAGGGAGAGTGCATGTGGAAGGCAACCTCATAATGGGGTTGGGGGGTGGAATTCTTTGAAATGCCCAGGGCTGAGAGCAAATCACAACTGAGTCGTAGCAGCAGCAGGATGTCAGGGAACATCCCTCTTCTTCCAATAAGAGATTCTGCATGAGCACTACCTAGGAACCGCTCACCAAACCCTGCATCTCTGGGAAAGCAAGTCAGTCCGTTTAAACTGCAGATAGAACAAATCCAACAAGCACACAACCACCTACTTCGCACACTCCAGCTGTTCACATTGTGTCCTCTGCAGGTGGAAAAGCATGGACTGAAGACGTGATTTTGGGTCATCCCTCACTGCCATCCACATCTCTGGTCAGCCTGAGGAGCATGTCACACCATGCACTGGGATTGGGACAGACGCTAAGCTCAGCACAGGATAAGAAGATTTGGGAGAGACTCATCTGATGACGATGACATCTCTTTGCAATCTCCAGTGCACAACAGTTTGTTCTGTCACTCTCAGGCTGCTCCTTTCTCCTTGAAGCACGTCAGGGTTTTGCTTCACCCCCCCAAAAGCAGGGTGTGACCTTGTACCACAAGTGACTAGCTCTGCTTTGCTTTTAAATAAGCACCCACACTGCTTATTGCAATGGTGTGAGAAGGAGCAGGCAGCAGCAGCGATAGAACTGAGCTCTGTCGCTGAGGATAGCACTGCCTGACTATACCCTAAGGAAGCAGGATTAGTCCTGAAGTGCTCTGTATGTCAAACCCCTTACATTAACAACATTATTGTTATTCAAATCAGCCCCAGGGAGAGACAGAACAAACAAACAAGCAAACTCTGAATACCTGAGATGAGGAGACAGCCTCTGAATCCATCACGAGTCCTACTGGTTTTAAATGGTAAGGTTTATCGATTATCTGACCTGTGCACTGTGCATAACCAGGGGATGCAGTCAGGTACAATCAGACCCATTTTCTTATAGGTGAAAGGAACACACCCAGAGATGAAACCAATTAACTTCACCCAGAAAACAGTGGACTGAAGAAGCTTCTGAAGCATTTGTATTCCTAGGAAGCTGGAGTTTGGATGCAATAGGAACAAAAGACAGTTTATCTTTTTATGAAAGCAGATGAAACGCTCCTTAAAAACTGTATAATGAGGTTGCTTTCTGAGTCAGGGTCAGGCAACCTGACATCAGCATTAAAACAGGAGCTGGAGTGCAGGCTGGGCTTGGGCTAGGTTGTATTATGGGCTCTGGAAACTGCTGGGAACAGCATGGGGAAGGCTGGGTTGCAGCAGAACAGTTAGTTCCTGGCCTTTGTGCCATTTCTCAAGGTTTCCTGCCTCTCTTGTTCTGCCTCCTGCTTCAGCTGCCCTCCTGTGAGCAGCTATTTTCCAGTTCAGTGGTGCCACAGAGGACACAGTGCATGAAGCAGCAAAAAGTATTGCTGCTGGACACCTCATCTCACATAAAGAGGAATTTTTCTGCCTGTACTTTTACCTTGATAAGCTCAGGAAAAGGCTGAGACTTCACAAGCTCCTGAAAGAAAACACACTAAATCCCCTCAGCTTGTAACAGAGGGTGAAACCACAGTGATAGTGTCACCTATATTTCAAAGAAGGGCATGAAACTCCCAGAGCCTGACCTTATAATCTGCATTCATCTGATTTCTTACAGCAAGAGGCCTGGACACAGAGAGACATACCCCAGTATCCTCACTGATTTCAGTGGGGCTGCTCCCATGTTCAAAGTCGGACACTTGCTTCAGTCCTGTGGTCTCCAATCTGTACTCATCCTGGAGATAAGGGCAGGTGCATTGACCTGGAGTCAACCTGACACCAGGTTGAGGTTTTTGGTTGCTCTTTTGCCAGCTAATTAAAAAGTTTCCTGCAGACCTTCAGAAAAGCCTGTATTTGCATGAGATGAAGCACTAACTAAGCTGAGTTTGGACTGAGTAAGTGAATAAAACATGGACAATTTAGACCCTAATAAGGTTTAATTAATGAGCAGGTAGATTACCAAGGCAAGCACCAGCATCTCCCAAAACCCATGTGAAGCCTTGACCCATCTGAATTCCTGCACAAGTGCTGCAAGTCTACCCTGAGAGTTTAACTCATAAACCCAACTACAGCTTTAAACCAGCAGAGAAAAAGGACAGAAAAACAAAATGGCTCAGTATAATGAATTTTTTACTCCTGGGTTATAACCTCATACTCAGCTTTTGGTGGGCAAAATTTTGCTTCAAATGATCAGTCAAGAAGGATTTCTCCTGATTAATGGGTTCTGGATAGAAATTCTCAGCAGGGATATCGATCCCCGATGTGTAAATACAGTGAGGCAATCACAGACAGCTCCAACCCTCTCCAACAGCCATCAGAAGAAGTCCAAGAAAAAGGAACTGGTCAAGCAGCCTTTACCATAGTCCTCTCCAAATGCTGTGCCTCCACATTTTTAATAGACTCTTGTTGTTTCTTTTTGCTTCCTTTAATTCCTGAGGATGTCCCTTCACTTTAAGGTCCCGATTCACATGCTGGTCACCTCCTGACTTCATAGAGAGAATGAAATCCAACTGGGAATCATTCTCAGGTTCAAATGATGCTCCAGAGATCAAAATACCCTGTTCTCATCTCTCATCCAATGCCTGATTCAGGAACCTCTTCACATCCAAAATTGTTGTGCTGAGGGTGTTGTGTGGATCCGGCTACACTGCTAAGGGAGATAAACCTGTGACCACGGGACCTCATTATCACTTGTTCCAAGTGATTGCATCTGAATTTGTTCCTGAAATCACAGGTTTACTTCAGAAGAACTCAAGAAGCAAAGTGAGCAAGCTTGAAACAAAGCAGCAGTATCTTACCATAGCTTGTTATCTCTCACATCCACAGCCTCCCGGCTCTGACAGATCAAGATGAGCAATAGAGGCTAAAAGTATTAGCTGGGGACACGTCTCTTCACAGCTCAAACCCTGTAATTGTCACAGCTGCTGAAAGCTCTCGATGGTCTCGCATCCCACGATACACATGGGGTGCATTATTCTGCTCAGTTCATTTACATTCACCTCCTCTCCATTTTAATAACCTCATCTGGGTCGCAGGGCCTTTACAGATGTCAGATCAAACACCGCAGTGCCAGAGTGCTCCAACCTTATACGTGCTGCATCCTAAAAGGCAAAACGTGCCTGTCCCAGCGCTTTATGGCCTTATGAGCGAATCAGCCAGCCCCCTGCCCACCTTCGGGGCAGACAGCAGCCTCCCCAAGGTGGCAGGTCACACTGGATTTCTCCACCACAAATTAGAAGTAGAAACTGCTGCCAGTTGCCTGACTGATGGCAACTTTCCACCACGCGCAGCAGGATTGTGCAGGGGACACATCAGAAAACATCAGTTGGAAAGTCTTTGTGTTAAGAGCTGGGTGAGCTGCACAGCTTCCTGCCACAGGTCACTGTGGGTGCTTAAAAGGTGTATGGGTACAAATGGATCGGCATAAATCATCTTCTTGGAGGGAAGAGAACAGCCCATGAGCCTCAGCCTTGGCTCCCCAGAGGAGAAATGTGGCAGGACCCAACTGCTGGTGGCCAGAGATTGTCACCGCTCAGCTCGGGCAGCTGCGCCTGGATATAAGAACTGGACTTTGGGATATTCCCATGTGTCTGACTGAAGCCTTTTTACATAGAAAAAGATTACTGAACCAGCTAGAGAGATCATGAAAAAAGGGCGAGGACTTCCGACCTTCTAATTTTAAACTCGTAATTGTTTAAACTTTCCATTACCCTGGGGTAATAACTAGAGAGTTGTTACAGCTCAGCTGCCCTGGGACTGAAGCCAGCTGAAGCCTAGACTATCAGAGTAGAAGACCTAGGAAAGGTGGCAATAGCATAGACATGTCCTGGCTCTCCCCAGAGGGACCAGAGAACCCCAAAGTGAGCAGCATCATAGTGACATATCCTTAGCAGATGATGTCCAGGGGAACCACTCTCTGCTCATCCTCTTCTTCTGCAGCCTGGTGAATTCATCGCAGAATAAAAAAGCCCTGTGAGAGCAAAGCACAATGTTTTAAAGACTGCTCTCATCACTGCACAAGAAAGGAAACAATCCCAGTGGCTTCTGTGCTTTGAAATGGTTCCCCAGCAGCCCAGGGCAGTCTGTAGAGTTTATTAGAATGGGTGTGTGAAATCTATCATTTTCTCTCTGATCCTTGTGAAGTCTTAGATGTTGGGGGGGGGAGGTGTCTCCTAATCAGGCTTTTTGGCATTTCTACCCCACCATCACCTACATCCTGCATTTGTAATTCCCTGATATTCACTTGCTGAGCAGCACAACGAATTCTCATCACTTGCTTTGATGAGCAAGTGGAGGATGGTAGAGGGGCAAGGCAGAACCACGAAGTTCTCCGGTAAGTCAGAGCAACTGTAAGGGGAACAATGTGTCCACAAGGAGCTGATATTGCTGCCTTGTTTGTACGATCAAGGGCTTGCACAGAGGAAACATGACTGGTATTGCTCCCCCACATTTACCACTACAGTGTAGTCAAGGTTCAAATTCACATTTTCACAGCTAAATAATAGATGTCTCAACAATTCTGCCATAACATCCCTTAAAGCAGCCTTTCAGATAACTCTTTTTCTACTTCTCCATGATAACAGAGGTAGAACATAGACACTCGAAGGGTTAATGGTGCAGAACAAGCCAAGCTGTCCCAGCTGACAGCCCCAGCAGCTCAGCCCATGCAATCTGAGTCCCTGGCATGACTGCAGCCACATTTCCAGCTGCAGTTTCCCCAGGCAGTGTGACCGAGGAGTAATTCAATGCAGCTGCCCAGCTCCCAGGGTATTGATACTGAATGATTATCCAAGGTTTCCATGCAACAGTTGCATTTCTCAAATGATGTGACCAGAAAAGAGCCAGAAGGGTGAGAACAGCTATGGGCAGTGGTTCTGGGCACTTTCCTTTAGACAAGCTGCTTCCCTGTTTGCTTAGGAATCACTTTTTTCCCCTCAAATGATTATGAACTTCCCGAAGCCAATTTAACAAGCCTCATGTGATATGATGGAGAAGAAATCTTTCAGTGTCTTTAGAAGGACACCTACCTAGAGCAGCAGGTACAGGAGTGTACGCGTCAGGAACTGCCGTATCTGAGCAGGTGGGATGACCACGCAGGCAGGAGCTGCACCTGCACATCCAGAAATGCTTTTCTGCCCTGTTTGCAGTAATATTCTCCCTAGTCCTGGCCATTGAGAGCTAATGTGTGTTATGAAGATTCAGGTGTCACCAGGCTGAAGGTGCATTTGTCGCTCACATTTACTTTAGAAAGAATTAATTGCCTGGGAAATAAGCCACTTGAACCAGCCTCCCGAAGTTCAGCCACAGAGCAGATACAGGCAACCAGAAGCACTTCCAGGATTTTCATCCTTCCCAGCCCATGCTAGATGGACTCTTCGGTTGCTTTGACTGTGATGTGACAGTGTGTGTGACATTAACACAAAACTGAAGCCATGAGTGGCAGTAGCTGCTTGATAAATAAAGGCTTTTGCTTTTCTATTTGCTGTTTCAAAGCAGAGGTAAGGTCTCCTGCTGTCTTGTATGAAGAGTTCACTAATGTTGCCTCATTCTTCAAATGAAAAAGACTGCATAAGGAGAAGGTCTACACAGGTCTCTAAATACAAGTATCTGCTTAAGCTTTTCCTCAGCTCTAGCTCTGAAGTGGGGAAACGTAATGAAAGGATGTTGTAGGAACCTGATTGATAGTAGAAAAGCACACATGAAAATGCACTCCCAGCTGCATGGAGCAGTGGGCACAGGGAGCTCAAATCTGAAGTGAATATCCTATAAATATGCAGTGGAAGGATGGGGGTTGATTACACTCCTGGTCTTTGTGCTTTGAAGAGCTGGACATGATATTCAGCACTGGATCTTGTGGTGTGTACAGAAATAAGATGCTCCTTGAAGTCACTCAGAGTTGTCAAGTCTGTGAAGTTAAAAATGAGATCAAGTCTTTGGTGGCCCTGATGACAACCCAATTACCCTGTACAAGGCGCTGTGATTCAGAGTGTGCGACACACTGATGCACCAAAACACCCCACGAGAGAATGGTGTTATCACCCATCAATTAATGAGACTGCTCATGGAGCCAAAAGGGCTGAGTTCAGGGGTTTGTTATGATTATTGTCACAGTTGTAGTTACGTAAGTCACAAGTAATGACAGCACAGAACATGAATGGTGAAATTTATCACACCAACAGGCCTGCTCCTTGCTCTGTGCTTTTCCCATTTATTTAAGAGATTTATCTAACAAGAGTATCCGTGTTTCCTCTTGTTCCCCCTCAATTCAAGCATCGTGACACCCTGCACATCACTCTGATGTAGTGGCTAATCTCAGGTGTGTTGGGAGAGAGAAAGGCAATAAAACCTCACAGCTTCCCAGGCCATGACAAGTATTAGCTGCTAGTACCGAGTGCTGTCTTCAGCCCACACAGGGGGTCATAACAAGATATTAATAGTAAAAATAAATTAAAACTACTAAGAATGAAAATAATTAAAAGATGAGGTAATAAGGAAATGGGTGCTTCTCTTTCTTCAATATTTGAAGGGCTATGAGGAAGAGGTGAGGAATTCCTCCCAGCACCATCCTGGTACTGCCAGCTATTTGAGAAGAGAATTTTTCAGGTATTTATGTGGAATCGAACCTGCGCAGTGACACTGCTTCACTTACCTGAGGGACTGCAAGATTTCATAGCCAAAACCAGGTCTTATTAATAGATTGGAAAGGGGTTAGGAACTCTGTAAAAGAGGTAAAAAGTGCAAATGAATTATCCTGGCTTTAAATCCCTTCCAGAGAGGTTATTTTTTATGTTATCAGCTAAGACGTTTTGAAGCCATCACCCAAAATCGTTAATGTACAAGCAAAACTGCACATTAGGTAGGTTTTCTTATTAAGCTTTCACTTGCTGTTAGTCTTCCTCACTGCAGTTACGATGCAGTGAAATCTTTGCAGAATTGCAGAATTGGACTCTGTTTTCTGTACTCTCAGTTTAGCTCCCCTTCACATGTTTGACCATCATCCCCTCATGGCCAAGCAAAATAATCTCTATCTGAAAAATCACAAAATGGAAAACAGCTCAAAGAGACTGTGCCTGCCTTATATCTTATTATTTTATCTTGTAAGCTGTTCCTTATCAACACATTTCATACGTGCTTGGCAGCGGGCATAACAAGTACAACAATGGCAATTGTGCTAAAAATATTCATCATTTCAGGCTAGAATCCATTCACCACTAGAGAAAGAGAAGAAGTAGGGAATACAACTTGTAGAGGTTTCTTGCTGGCATTTTCTGTTATCTTAGAATAGATATTTGTCACGCATTGCAGAGATGGGAAGAGAGCTATGCACCCATCCCAAATTCCTGGAGTGGAGCAAACTGGACTTGCCAGGGAATGGTGTATGCTTGTGGGCTTACTGGGAAAGGCAGATGTTTGAGGCTTCCCATCATTCCTCCTGACAACCAGACAGTCCCATTCTGCTGCCTTCCCTCACTTAGGACTCCTCACTGTACATCATGGGTTAAAGATGCCTCCTGCTTCAGGGGAAACTGCAATATTACCACTTTAGTGAACACAGCAGCAAGGTTTTATGCTCCTTTGGTGGTAGCAGTTCTGTTCCCAGCAAGACAAAGCTGCCTTTGCAAGAGTTTGCTGCCTGGACAGAGCGTGAACATGTGTGTTTGGTAAATTAAGACCATGGGAGGCATCAGTCTGCTGGACCTGCACCACCACGGATGAAAAACGTTGCCCAACACTGCTCCCCTGAGGCTGTGAACATCTGAGTATTCAACGCAATGCCAGAGCCGCTGCAGAACCTTCCCCACCAGCCACTGGAGTATCTACGGATTATACAGAAAAAGTAAGATTCACGTTCTCATTAGACCCTGTAATACAGCGTCCGTGTAATGGGAACCTTGCTGCCCATTAGTTCGTGTTTACCAGCAAATAGCGGTGCTTATCAGCAGAGACCACTTTCTCCTTGACTGGAAGAGCAAATTATTTAGGCTGAGTTTGCTTTGTATCTCATACCCCTCTCTCTATCCTTCACATTTAAGGGCCCATTATCTTCTCGTTGATGCAAGGAGGTTATGTATGGAGCTGCCATTAATGCTAATGAAAATGGCTCCTGTTAATTTCCTGTGCACTGATAGCAAGATAATAGTCTACTTATTAATGATGAAGACCAGGCTAGGGGTTCCACTGGAATGAGCAGCAGATAGTCTCGGTGGGACTCATATGTAAATACTAAAGCATTTCTGTGTCTGCTACACTTGATGATTAAAAAGGAATTAGTGATGGCATAAATGAAGTGTGCTCTCCGGGCACTGCAAAGCAGCTCTGGGTCCTCTTCCCATCCCAGTTGTGCAGGAGTGTCAATCTGCCCAGGGGTAGGGAGGCTCTGCAGAGGGATCTGGACAGGCTGGATTGATGGGCTGAGGTAAGTGGTCAAGTGCCAGCTCCTGCACTTGGGCTATAATAACCCCCTGCAACTCTCTAGGCTGGGGTCAGAGGAGCTGGAAACTGACCTGCAAAAAAAGACCTGGGTATGTTCGCCCACAGTGGCTGAAGATGAACCAGTGTGTGCCCAGGTGGACAAGAAAGCCAACAGCGTCCTGGCTCAGGCTAGCACTGCTGTCACCAGCAGGACCAGGGCAGGGATCATGCCGCTGTACTGGGCACTGGAGAGACCCCTCCCCATATCCTGGAGTCAGTTTTGGGTCTCTCAATACAAGAAGGACATTGAGGGGCTGGAGTGTGTCCACAGAAGGGCAAAGGGCTCTGCAGAGTGGCTGAGGAAACTAGGGGGACTTAACTGGGAAAAAGGAGGCTCAGGGGAGAATTTATCGCAGTCTACAACTCCCTAACAAGGTAGTTGTAGTGAGGTGGTGGTTGGTCTTCTCTCCCAAGGAACAAGTGAACAGGACACGGTCTCATGTTGTCCCGGTGAAGGTTTAGGTTGTCCTTAAGAAACAATTTCTCCCCTAAAGTGTTGCCCAGAGCAGTGGGAGAGTCTCAGTCTGGAGGGGTTGCAAAGCTGTGGAGATGCGGGGTGAAGGACAGGGGTTAGTGGGGACCTGGCAGTGCTGGGGCAGCGCTTGCACTCTATGAACTTTCCCAACCCACACGATTCTGCACCACAACTGCCCTCTAGGGACAACCCCTTCCCCTCAAATCCCGCTTCCCCCCGGCACCGAGGGGGTTAACCAACGCTCCCACAATCCCCCGCGGCTCCTCTACGTCGCCCGTAGGAAGGAACGGGGCGGGGAGGCAGCGGCTGCGTCGTGAGAGACCGGGGTCGGCGCTGGAGGGCCGGAGGTGCTGGTGTCGTGGCGGGGGAGGTTAGGGAGGCCTCGGCCTTTTCCTTTTTTGTCTCTTTATCCAGACTTTATTTTTTTAATTCCTAGGAAGGAAAGGCCGCTGGTTGTTGGGGTCGCGGCCATGTTCTGAGGGAGCCGCATCTCGCAGAGAAGGAATTGGCCTCCTCGAACCCCCAACCCCGAAGCCCTTGGTAAGGCCCTTGAGCTTCAAACCGCAGGATTTAAAACAAATAGGCGGCTGTCTGTGTGATATCTGTTAATGAATCTAGCCAGCGCCGTGGGCACGGGGTACGGTGTCTCGGAGTGTGTCTTCAGGTCTCTGGTCGTTTTGCTCTGGTGGGACCTACAGAGAGCCCTGAGAGCCTGGGGGGTGTTGGTTGACAACCAGCTAACTAGGAGCCAGCAGTGTGACAAGGTGGCCGAGAAGCTTGTGTCAGCACTGATGTGGCCAGCAGGAGTGGGGGAGTGATTATCCCCTTGTGCTGGGTACTGATGAGGTGGCACCTTCAGTGTTGTGTCCAGTTCTGAGCCACTCACTACCAGAGGGACATCGAGGTGCTGAGTGTTGCCAGAGAAGGGCAACAGATTATGAGTGGGCTGCCCAGGGTAGGGTTAGAATCTCCATCACTGGTTGTGTTTAAAAGTCATGTAGATCTGGAGCTTAGTAAGGATAGGGTTTAGCAGTGGGCTTGAGACACTTGGGTTCAGGGTTGGACTCTGAGCTTAAAGGTCTCTTCCAACCTAAACAATTTTATGATTTCAGTGGTGTGGAGCGCAAGTGCTCAGAGGAAGAGCTGAGGGAACTGGAAGGGGGGTATCTTGGAGAAAAGGAGTCTTACAGTTAGCTGTCACCAACTACAGCTACCTGAAAGGAGGCTGGAGAAAGGCAGGTCTCAGCCTCTTCTTTGCCTCTGCTGGCAAATGGTAGGGCTACAGGAAATGGCTACAAGTTGCCTCAGGGCAGGTTTAGGCTGGAAGTTTGGAAGAATTTAATCAGCGAAAGGGTCACTGAACATTGGAACAGGCTGTCCATGGAGGTATTTAAAGGACATATTGATGTAGTACTAAGGGACATGGTTCAGTGGTGACCTGGCAGTGCTGGGTTAACAATTGCACTTGATGATCTTATAGGTTTCTTCCAATGAAAGAGATTCTGTCATTCAAGACCATGAAGTCACAGACCACGTCATCTGCTTAGTTGTCATCTACTGAATTGCAAAGAGCATTACAGGTCAGCTGTGTGTATGTGTTGCTACATCAGAGGAGCAAAGTCCGATTGTAGCTCATTTGCACTTAGAAGTATCTAGTTCCACTTCAGCTATCTTGCTTTAAGCAACCTAAAGGTTCCTAATGTGGCAAGTCATGGTGCACATCTAGGCTTTGATCTGGAAACTGATTGTTGAGGAAGTAGGAGTGTGGTGTTGGTCTCTGTGAAGCTTTTTCCATCTTGGAACCATTAATCCAAAAAATACATATTCTTCAAAACTTATTCCAAAACGAAACATTGTCTTTATGTGTCAATTTATGCTAGGCCAAGCCAATGCATGTTTGTTCAGGGTGTCTGCATGGTTGTTGCTTCAGTATTTACTCCTGAAACTTAAACAGCCCAGTGGCTGCGTGCCCAGTGAGCTGCTAGGCTTCAGCTTTTGGGTGCTAAACAATGAGAATTTGATGATTTTTGTAGGCAGATGTCGATGAAAAAAGTACCTGTGAAGACGTTGTCTATTAGAGAGCTTAGACTGTGCCTTCTTCCTTGCCCCCTTTCTTTCCTTTCTGAAGGCTTTGATGGAGGAGAGAAAAGTGAGAATCTGGTGGCCATTATTACATCCTCCTTTTCTTGGATGACACTGTGTGGATGAAGGGTTTTTTTTCTTTACAGACAGAAGGGCAGAAGGGTTGGTTTAGTCAGGAAATTTGTTGCTTCTGGAAAGGGCATTTGTTCGGGTTGTGGCTGGACAATGGGTTTCTTTTAAGACATTTTTATAATAACCAGTTGTGGCTGGCCCAAAGGTATCTGCTTCCTTGGAGTTCTGAGACTTTTACTGTATGTGAACACTGAAATTATGTGGATGTGGACTGTTGTAGTGCGGACATCTCACACTGCTCTGCAGGAAATTCCTAGCTTGGGCAGATTTGGAGTGGGAAAAGGCTTTCCTGGTTAGCTCCAACAGTGATTGTTGCCAGTGAGGCTGGAAGTCTTTTGCTTATTATTGTTTTGAATGGAAGCCTGGGAAAAAGGAGGTAAAAAATGGTAAATAAGGGGATAGTTATGAGGGGAGTGAGCAGCCGGCCAATGAGTGGGACCTTGTAAATCATCGTGTACAAGAAGTTGCTGGGGAAATACAGTCTCAAGGAAGGGGGATTGTTGTGCAAACAGACTGTAACAAAAAAGGCAAAAAGGAAGACCTAGCTGTTTATCTGTTACTGCTGAGTTGTTTACTTAACTGCTGTACTGCAGAGGAAGATTTATCCCGTACTTTGCCAGTGTCAGTCTGTGGACTTGAAGTGAATTAAATCTCTGTCACTGTGCTTATGGTCCTCATGTGAGGTACAAGCACATGTGGCTTGTGAGTAGCACAGTCTCTCGCATGTTACTGGAATGCTGTTGGCAGGAGTGTGTTCCATTATCCACTTTGGTTTCATTTTCTGAAAGCATTACAATTTCCTTTAGATTCTTGATAGAAATAACTCTCTTCAGTTTTAGTTTGGTACACGATGACTGGAAAATTAGTTTCAGTAACCTTTATGGTCTAAACCACTTTTTCACCCCCCTACAACTTCTCTGGTTTTGATAGAATCATTAGGGATTGGAAGGGACCTCAAAAGATCATCTAGTCCAATACCCCTGCCACAGCAGGATCATCTAGACCAAGTCATACAGTCAGTCAGGGTTAGAAGGGACCACATGATCATCCAGTTCCAACTCCCCTGCCATGCGCAGGGACACCCCACCCTAGATCAGACTGGCCAGAGCAAAAAAAAAAGTAATAAATCATAAACTAATAACTATTACTGTAACACTGTAAAGATTTCCAGGCTTCCAAACTTATGTCTCAGACACTCATACAAACCTCCTGCTAAATTATGCTCCATACAAGTTTTGCCTAATACAGATTAAGATTGAAAGGTAGAATAGACTCTTAGATGGTTTAGGGTGGAAGAGACCTTAGAGATCAATAGATGATCTCCACTCCCCCTCCCATGAGCAGCAATACCTCTCACCAGACCAGGTTTCCCAGAGCCCCATCTGACCTGGCCTTGAACACTTCCAGGGATGGAGCAGGCACGACCTCCCTGGGCAACCTGTTCCAATGCCTCAGTACTCTGAGTGAAGAGTTTATTCCCAAGATCTAATCTAAGTCTATCCTCTTCTGGTTTGAAGTTATTCCCCCATATCCTATCACTAGTGTTCCTCATTAAAAGTCCCTTACCAGCTTTCTTGTAACCCCCTTGAGTACTGGAAGCTGCTGTAAGGCCCTCCTTGAGCCTTCTCCAGACTGAACAGCCCAAATTCCCTCAACCTGTTAGCAGAGCAGGGCTGCTCTGGCACTTTGATCATCCTTGTGGCCTCCTCTGGATTCACTCCAACAGTTCTACATCCTCCATATTGCGGATTCCAGATCGTGATGTAAATTCTGCTGAAAAAAACAGTCTCTTAAATTACACAGGATTAGCCAACAAGATGATTTGCAAAGGAATTGGTTCTTGAGATATCTGTGGCAGAACTTACTGCCTGCTAACTTTACCTTTCAGCAGCAGCAATACTTAGGTACAATGTTGAGCTTATTTCTTTCAGGATCAGTCTTAGCTAGTGTATAATTGCATTTATTGTACCACTGTGGCTGCACTTGGCAGGAAGCTGTGTTGCTTTAGATTTCTAAGGAGTCGATATTCATGCATGTTTCATAGCTTTGTACCTGTGACAATTTTCTATTTGAAACAGCCTTTTCTAATTAAAGTTAAGTTCTCCTTCCATCCTCCAGTGGGTTTTAGCAATTGTAAATAATGATTTACCTGCTAAAAGTATTGCAAGATCTGTTAACCCCGTGGATAATTTACAGATTCATGACTGGTTTAATCAAGCAGTGCAGATGGCAAGTGTCCAAGACTTGTGTGAAGTCAGACCAGTGTTTGATGAAACGTGGACCTTCTGTTTTTTTGCTTTGTGTCATAACTGACCAGTAAGCTTAACCTCCGTAGCTGGTGCAGTTTTTCATCAGCCTAATGACTTCTTTGTCTTTTATTAGGTCTTAGATACTTGTTTTCTGGAAGTAAAGAGCAAAAAGTTATGCTACTTTAAGTTAATTTAATGACCATTCTACCAAATCAGTTTGAAATGTGAACTTACTGTTTCACCCTGCACTTGTAATCATGAGTGTTTTGTGGACTTTCTCCAGGCTGTGTGCTGTGTTTGAGTGACTTGTTTTTTTTTTTTACTTAATGTGAATTTTATGTGTAGCTTGATGTACTTCCCTGCTGCTGCATTTCATGCTTGGTAAAAACTGGAGTAAGATGATGTGATCTGCCAGAAAGACACAATTGCCAGAGTTAAGATTCTGTTCTGTGCAAAAGGTCTCGATAATTGCCTTGTTTTTTTAGAATTCAGTTGATGAGCAAACTCAATACCTGGGGAAAATCATGATTTCTTTGGATTTTCTAGTAAAGAATTCACTGAGCAATGCCTTCAGCAATCCTAAGCATAAGAGCTTGTGCTATTTTGTGCTTTGAGACCCTGTAGCAGAGGGGCCTGGGAGCAGCATCAAGTGAGAGACTGGCTTGGTACAAAATAGACCATGGGGGAGTTTGTGTTTATCACCCCCATCTTCTTCCAGCTATTCCTGAATCACACGCTCCCTGAGAATGGGTTCAAGATGACTAAATTGCCTAAAATGTACGAAGTAACTGGGAAGAGTACAGCTGTGGGTGTTATGGTGATTGGTTTGTCTTTGCCCTCTGCAATGAGTTGTGATTTGGTGGCTTAAACTATTTCAGGTAAGGTACCAACCTTCATACCTGTATCAGATCATGGAGTATGACTTAGTTTTCTCTTTTTTTTGCCCTTTGCAGAATCATGGCAAGTCCAAGAACAAGGAAAGTCCTCAAGGAAGTCAGAGCACAAGATGAAAACAATGTAAGAAAACCACAATAATATTTTCTTTAATTTTACAGAATTGATTTTTTTTTTACCTGCTCCAGATGGTTTTGGGGTCTACTACTAGCATTTCTTAGCTGATGCTTTGGGTATCCCACGTTTATGTTGGTTCCAGTAGCTGGTTTGTAAAACTTTGCTGCATATGGGACACAAGTCTTTCAGAAGTTCTAGTCATGCTGTAACCCCTGGAGTCTCTTGAACAAGTAGTGTCTTTGGCAAAGCTTAATTAAAAAGCTCTATTTCAGGTTGCTTCATTAAATACTTCCTTGAATGTGATAGGCCATGGATAGCTTCAGGTTATTTTATATTGGTGTGTGAAATCTTGAGTGGTGATTCTAATCATAGGAACTGAAGGTTATGGAATCACAACATTTTTTTGATTGAAAGAGACCTTTAAGATCATTGAGTCTGACTGCTTCCGCAGCACTACCAGGTTCCCTCTAACCCCTGTCCCTCACCCAGCATGTCCAGGCGTGGGGACTCTACCAGTGCCCTAGAGGACTCTACCAGTGCCCTAGAGAGCTTGAGCCAGGCCTGGACAACCCTTATAGGGGAAGAAATTGTTCCCCGGGGCAAATCTAAACCTCCCCAGGGGCAACATGAGGCAAATACCCTTAGATCATTTTCCCAGCCAGTTTCCAGACACTTTGACCCCAGCCTGGAGCATTGCAGGGGGTTTTAATGACCTGACACTTGGCCCTGTTAAACCTCCTACCGTTGACCTCAGCCTATTGCTCCAGCCTGTCCAGATCCCTCTGCAGAGCAAGTTGCTGCACTGCATGAGCAATAAAGCTATTTTAAAGAAACATCTGTTCAGTTTCGTACCAAAGAGTAGCATGACTTACTGAATGTTTCCACATTTTAAATGTTGGATCTTTATTTTGCCAAGAAAACCTCAGGAATTCAGTTTGGTTACTTTATGCTCTTCCAAGACAGTATGGAAATGACACAGAGTTGAATTCTTTGCCTTTAATTTGTTTGCTCATCTGCATTTCCTTGCTAGTTTTGGGAGTCAGTACAGTCATTTTTATATTCCAAGTCAGATAACTAATGAGTATTTCTTTCCACGCTGCATAATTAAGTATTTGAAGGAAGGTTATGCTATCAGGGCAGGTATTTCCAGACACTGAGAACTTCCCCTTCTGAAGTTATTTTCTGCCATTTTGAGCTGTGATGTGGATAAACCTAACCCGGAAAAGCGATGGCTCAGTGTCAGAGAGAATTTGCCTTTCTCTCGCAGGTCTGTTTTGAGTGTGGAGCGTTTAACCCGCAGTGGGTGAGTGTGACCTATGGAATCTGGATCTGCCTCGAGTGCTCAGGAAAACACCGTGGCTTGGGAGTTCACCTCAGGTCAGCCCTTCCAGCAGACCACAGACTGCTCTGAGTTACCCCTGACTAGGGACAAACTCTGTTCTTTCAGAAGGGTACAGAATGCCTCAATTCCCACATTTCACTGGTAGTTTTGCTTCCTGCTCCTTGTCTGTACTTGGTTGAGTTGTGAGCTCTGCCAATACAGCTGCAGTGTGTCCTGTTCTAGAAGACAGTGGCTCTAGCTACTCTTTGAGGTTGTGCAGTTGGCTATCACTAGTCCTTGTACTCTGTTCTTATAATCTTGTATAATCCTTAATACTTGAAACTGAAGTAGTAGTAGAGCATCCAGAGAGTTGAGCAGAAAGACTGCGTGATCACAGAATGTTTCTGTTGTGTATGCAAGTGTATACAACAGTTTTGTTCTGTTCAGGAGATTTTGTAATTTGTAGTATAACTGATAAGTTTTGGTTTTTCCAAGAAACAAGCTCAACTGAGCAGGAGTCTGTGGAACAGGAACCATTAGTTGTTCTAGAGACTCGGTGTGTATATAAAATAGGGGCAGAGCATGAAGAGTTACTCAAATGGGAAATGAAGAGAAAGTCCAGGAGGGCAAAAATCATAAAAGCAAGGAGGCAATGCACCAGTACGTGCTTTGCTTTTCAAAGGGGTGATTTGAACCTTGTTAGTAAGTAGAAATTGCATAAGAAATGAGAGTTTTAAACTATTCCATATGCTACATGAAAGAAAAAATGAAATGGCTGACTTGAGAATGTGAATACAGAATCATTAAGATTGGAGAAGCCCTCTAAGATTGTCAGGTCCAACTGTCTAAATGGACAAGAAAGAAAATAAAATTGCAAAGGGGAGAAGTATGGGAAAGGTTTCTTTTACATAGTGGGTTAAATTAATTTCTGGCCGTGAAGAAAGCTGCTGCATCTGTCAGTTGCTTTCTGTTAACTGTCTCCTTCATGTGCCAATTAATGACCTGATTTTAGCTTACTTCAGTGAGATTCAAGCCCCTTGTTATAATCTATCTTTCTATCTATATGTTATACTTCCAACCCTTGAGCCAGGTCATAATAAGCTTTGTTTATTCGGCTGCTGCTGCTGGAGCACGAAATTATAACAAGCTGCGATTTAAATGACGTATTTTTTTAAACTGCTTTTCAGTTTTGTCCGTTCAGTAACCATGGACAAATGGAAGGATATTGAGCTGGAGAAAATGAAGGCTGGAGGTAACAGCAAATTTCGAGAGTTCTTAGAGTCTCAAGATGATTATGATCCCTGCTGGACAATGCAAGAGAAATACAACAGCAAAGCTGCAGCTCTTTTTAGAGATCAGGTCAGTTCAGCTCTGTGCGTGCATCCCACACTCCCTGAAATAACCTTTTGAACTTACACAATGGCTCTTGAAAGGTGTAAGTCTCAGAGTGTGGCTTCCCACATTCTTCAAAGAGTCATTTTCTTCTGAAACTTTCTTCATTTAGCTGAGGTAACTCAGATTTTCTAGCTAATTAGCAGAGCTGTTCCAGTCCACAGTGAACGGTTCACTACTTCAGCAGTGCAGCTTGATCTGAATTGATGGTTGTTAAATCTGTTGTGTACGTAGCAACACCACAGTTAATTAATTATTCAAACATAGCATCTCTTTCAGTTCCTGTAATACTCTGTGATCAGTGCATAGATCTTTTTGTTTTAGTTTTTTTCTCTTCAAATCTGCCTGTTTGAATAAGGCACCTGAAGTAAAATCAGTGCTCAATTCAACTTTACTAGCTTCAGAGCCAGAAAAAAAATAGTTTGTTGTGAAAAGAAATTAATTGATCTGTACAGTTGGCAGCAAATTGGAAAAAGAATCATAGAATCATAGAATCATAGAATC
>VXBP01008849.1:0-80554 GCA_013400115.1 Rhinopomastus cyanomelas
ATAATACTGTGATACTGTGATACTGTGATACAGTACTCAAAATGAGGCCTCATCAGTGCTTATGGTTTTTTGTTGTCCAAATGTTGCCTGTTTACAACAACATTTGAAATGTGTAACAGAAAATACAAATCTTCAGCTTTTGCCAGTTTTGATAATTTTATGTGAACAGAATCACAGAACGTCAGAGATTGGAAGGGACCTTGAAAGATCATCTAGTCCAATCCCCCTGCCACAGTAGGATTGCCTAGACCAGGTTGCCCAGGAACATATCCAGGCAGTTTTTAAAGATCTTCAGAGTAAACCCTTCTATTGCTTCCCTTACTAAAAACAGAAAATACTGAAATGATGTGTTGCAAATTATCCAGCATTATGGATTTGTCAGGCTATGAAATCTTTAATTGACTTTAACAAAGGAAGATTAGTTGGTATGAGTAGGCATAGTAATATTTGTCTAAAAATTGTATAAAGCCTGAAAATCAATTCCAGAGATGCATAAAGAAGGGAGGAATGTATAATCATAATTATGAAGCCATGCCTCAGAAGATGATCAGTCCTCAAAGTGAGATGCAAATTGGAAAAAGCAAATATATTAAATTCATATTTGATCATAATTTATTTATTTCAGATTTTATATTAAGCCCCACACAAAGTTGTTCCTTAAAGTGTATCTGAGAACAGAAGTTTGTTCTCTCTTTTATAAACTATATTTGCGATAAAGGCTTGCCACGTCTGATAAGAAGGAACATTGATAAGACCATAGTACCTAGAAATAAATTCAGCCATGTTGTATGGAGTAGCATATTTCATGTGGGAGAAATAGTAATCTATTTTTAGTTCAGCTGTACTCCTAGGAAATGCAACTTACAGTTAGAACTCATTGTACCTTCACACCTCAGTGGACTCTTATTTCAAGCACAAAATCCAGTAAGATTCAGTCAAGTATATTGCAGACTTGAAAGACACTCACTGAAAATTGCAAATGCTCTATATGAGTTAGTTAAGTCAAATTCCTCCTTGGTTAGTACAAACACTTCAGTTCTTCCTTCTCATCTTTGGCCAAATCCCTCATGTGGAGTATACATCCCTTTCCAGTATGTTTGGGTTTTTGTGTTTTATTTTATAACATTAAAATAAATAATTCTAACACAATTTGTTTAGTAATTTAGGTGGTGTTCTATAGAAAATATTCAGCTCAAGCTAAGCTTTCAAAAATCACACTACATCTTATGAATTTTACACAAATTATTTTCTAGTATTAGGAATAATATTCTGTCCACAGAATAAAGTAGGCATTTAGTCTTACCACCAAAAAGATAACAAGTAATATCAAACAAGTCTCATCTAACCACTTTCTGAATTGCTTATAGTGTGCACAGTCATTATTTGAAATCAAAACTTGTCATAATTGCATCAGGTTGGTTTGAAGGTTTTAAAAATGATTTTATTGAAAGTAATCAGTCCACTGTGAAGTACAGAACACCACAGTTGTGGCCAAGAAGGCCAATGGTATCCTGGGGTGGATCAGAAGGGGGGTGTTTAGCAGATCGAGAGTGGTTCTCCTCCCCTTCTACTCTGCCCTGGTGGTACTGCATCTGGAATATATTGTCCAGTTCTGGACCCCTTATTTCAAGAAGGACACGGAACTGCTGGAGAGAGTCCAGTGCAGAGCCGCGAAGATAATGGAGTAGAACACCTCCCTTATGAGGCAAGACTGAGGGCATTGGGTCTCTTGAAGAAGTGTCTCCACACTTTGAAAGATGTGCTTTTGAAGCTGGCACAAACATAATCCTAAACAGGGTGGTAAAACAATCAGATGATATTTGATCAGGCTGCACTTCTAGTAAAAACATCCATTTGCACACATTCAGTACTTGGCACCATGTCCTTGCTAAGATTCAGCTGTCCTCCTACATCCAATCCCTTTTTTATCTGGCACCTGCTCCAGTTACCGCTCTCTAGCAAGGCTTTGTAGAGTCTGTATTTGCACATTAGGCAGCAGATCTTTGCCTCCTTTAGAGGCCAAGTCCTAAGACCTTCAGGCAGGAAATGTTCAGGGTCTGGAAAGGAAGAGCAAAAGGGAAAAATTTGGGTGTGGACTATTCCATAACCACCACTTGGACTTACTGGTATACCCTTGCTTTCTAATGAGTCATGGTTATCTGTATAAGGAGAGCCCTCTCAACGACCCCAGTGGATGTCTCGGAATAGCAGGAATTCAGAGGTGGGTGTCATGTTTTAGCTGTGACAGTGAGCAAGGTTCTCAAAAGGCAGCCTCATAAATCTTACAGCAGGTTGATGTATCGTAAATGGGACAAACAAGAAAGGAATATATAATCTAAAGATCTATAAAAAGTAGGTGCCAAGGCAAATGACAACTAGCAGAGATACAACAGGCCAATTACTCTAGGAAGTAATGAGCATAATGGCCCAGGGATGAGTCATCAGTTGTGCTGTGGCCATGAATCTCAGGAGCAAAGGCTTTTGGACATGGTTTATTTACTAGTGTAAAGACAAAGAACAAGATGCCATCCTCAGTAACTACTTTTTTTTACAAAAACAGTCGTTCAGGGCATATAACAGAAAAAAAACCAGTTGGTTTTGCAGTGATAGTTGATTGCAAGCCTTGAGGAGCCTTTTAGTCTCGACTTTCACAGTAACTATTCTCTACTTTCTTCACTTAAATGGTCCTTTTTATAGTGAGCCAGATTTCACACTGTTATCTTATAAATGTAATTTATGTGTTAGAAAGAAGGTTGAAAATTATTAGAGAGCTTGTGCGAATTTATGCTTTCCAGCATTCTTCACAGTGAGGGTGACAGGACACTGGAGTGTGGAGTCTCTTTCTCTGGAGACATTTAAAACCCACCTGGACATGTTCCTGTGCAACTTGGTCTAGGTAATCCTGCTCTGGCAGGGGGATTGGCCTGGATGATCTTTTGAGGTCCCTTCCAATCCCTAATGTCTGTAATTCTGTGATAGAAACACTAGATCTTACATGCCCTCAGTGTCTTTTGGGGTGAATGGGGCCCAGTTTAGAACTCGATCCTGTTCTCTGGAGTAAGCTAGTTAATTGCTTCCACAAAGGAAATATTCCCACTTTCCAGTGTTTCTCTGCTATTCAGTCTGTAGTTTGTGCACAATTTAGGAAAGTGGGGCGTGTGACCCCCAACTGGTTGAAGGTAATGCTACACCTACTTTTTATTTGAAAATGATCTGTGCTACATTAGGGGATTGTACTCCAGCCTGTTGATATGAACAAGTTAGGAAAATGAGACAAAAGAGACCTCCAAGTATAATGAACCCAGAATCCTGTTATTTCTGGCAACCATGGTGACAATTTGCCTAATTTGTTGTTGATAGCCATTAAATGAGTTGATCACTCTATTTCTTGCTGCTTTTTCAGTTTTGGTAATTTTCTGTGGCAACAAGTTCCAAGGTTTACAGTTAATGAATGGAAATCTCCCTGAATCAGTCTTTAATTGACATGTTTTCAATGTTGCTGTGTTTATTTGTATTATGGAAGAGACAAAGGAAAAGATTTTTCTAATTCCTGGTGCTTTTCTTATATAAAGCACTTTTATCATGCCTCTTTCTTCTGTTTCTTCAGTGATCAGTCCTAATTGCTCAGGTTTTTTCCTATGAAAGTACTTCCAGTCCACTGGTCATACTTTTCAGTATCCTAAGAACTAGCCTAAGACCTGCAGTGTCCTTTTTGGGATAGATGATCAGCACTGTACATTCTAAATAAGATCGTATCATTAATTATAAAAATCATTATATGCCCATGTTAATTACCTTATTAGTCTTCATGTAACCAAAATCTACAGCTGTGTGTCAAGCAATCTATAGCAATTTCCAGGTCTGCTGAAGGAATTTAGAGCCCTCTGAGACAGCAGTCAATTGCAAACTTTGTTTTTTGATGTGAAATGAAACCTTTTGTTGATGAGTAAACTGCCTGAGTTATGTCTCTCCAAAGTTTCCTTCAATCTCTATGGCCTTTCCTGATTTTAATGACTTAGGGTATCTACAAATTTTAATAAGTAGAATCACTACTGTCCTACAGTTCTTTTGAAACTATTGATAGACATTAAAAACAATGACTGACCACCCTCTCAGTGAAGAAAGCGTTCTCAGTGTCCAATCTGAACTTCCTCTGACGTATCTTTGCTTAATATTGTTGTGTCCTGCGATCAGAGACCAACATCCCCCATCTTTGCTGCCTTCGTTGAAGAAGCTGTAGATAGCAATGAGATCAGCCTTCTCTTCTCTAGACTGAACTAGCCAAGGATCTTCAGCCATTTCTCACAAGTCTCACCCTTGAGGCCTTTCATCATTGTAGTATCCCTCCTCTGGACATACTCTAAAAGTCTGGTGTCTCTCTTATACTGAGGTGCCCAAGACTGCACACAGTATTCAAGGTGGGGCTGCACCAGAGCAGTGTAGAGTGAGACAGTTGCTACTCTCGATTAGCTATCTATGCTGTGCTTCGTGCACTTCAGGACATGGTTAGCCATTTTTGGCTTCTTCCTTCTCTAGAATCTTATTCAGGACCATGACAAGACCTCTTCAGTAGATATTTTACATTATGTGAAGCAGATTTAATTCATCTCTTCATTTACAGATGTGTTCAAAGTACTGAAAAAAACCCCCACAAAGATTATTAAATAAATTTCTCTATGTAGAAACCATGCTGGTTTTATTCTGCTTTGTGATATCCTAGACACTTTATGTTTTCTCCCTTGGTAAACATCACTTCAGTGAATTTGGTAGGTACAGAATTTAAGACTTCATTTTCTAAATATATTTAAGAGATTTATAAAGAGTAAAAATTCCTGATGTTGGAGTAATCACAAGATTTCCACTACTTAAAAAGCTCTTTTTGTTTGAAGAAGAAAACAAGGAGAAGCAAACAATTTTCTTGAAAACTGTCAAGACCTTTTTGCTAATACAAGAATTGATGATACCAAAGGTCTATTTTGCTGAACAACTCTGACTGTGATCAATACAAGATATCAAGATAAAGTACAAGAACAGGACAAGTAAGCAGTTATGTTTCTTGAAAACACTAGGCAGCCTTCAGAAACTGTACTTAGGGACTTCTTCAGATAGATTCCACAGGTGTCTGTCTATAACCCTCAGTGGAACGTACTGTGATATTGTTTTATCATTTTAAACCTCAACCTCTAGCATGCACATCACCCTTACTAGCTAGAGATTGGGTGCCAAGTAGGATGGTCAGCTCAGTACTTTTCATTCAACTCTTCAATGAATCTCAATAAAAGTGAATTAAGTTTTATTGCTTTGTGGAAGGTGTTTGAACCACTTTACTGACATTTGAAATTGTTCAGTAAAAGAAGTGGAATCCTGTCTTGTAGGAGAGGTTGCTTCTGCTGCTAATTGGTATTCTGTACTTGACATCAAAGCAGAATAAGTCCATTAGGCAAGAATAAATGCGGAATAAATTATATTAGAAGATTCCATGATTTCACCATTAGAGTTAATGTATATACAGCAGAGCTTGTACTCTTTTTAGCATTAATTTACATATTTTCCTCCTGCCTGATAGAGTTCCCAAGGTGATTAGTCATCAATATAAGCTCTGAGCAGTGATTATAGCCAAGGAGGTAGAGGCACATTTGCAAAGCAATCCTTGTAGGCTGGGTGTCAGGAGGATGGAGCCAGGCTCTGCTCAGTGTCATCCAATGATAGGACAAGGGGCAATGGGAGTAAGCTGGAACATAGGAGGTTCCACATCAATCTGAGAAGGAACTTCTTCCCAGTGAGGGTGACAGAGCACTGGAATGGGCTGCCTCAGGGATGTTGTGAAGTCTTCTTCTCTGGAAATATTTAAAACCTGCCTGGGCATGTTCCTATGTGACTTGGTCTAGGTGATCCTGCTGTGGCAGGGGGATTGGACTAGATGATCTTTTGAAGTCCATTCCAATCCCTAATGTTCTGTGATTCAGGGAAATGAAGAGCGAGCTCAAAGCTGTGCATTACATTGTAATGATCTCCCGTTATCACTGATTGCACTGTATCACTTCAGTGCAAAGAAATGTTCCAGTCATGTTGCCCTTGATCAGTATATGAAACTTTTGTTGACACCTTAAGTGGTGTCAGGAATATCTTTGAGGTATCAATAAGCATTTTTGATCTTATATGATGACACTTTTGCTTGGCATCAGTGTTTTGTAGACAGAATCTCTCCTGCCCTTCCCTCATAAGCAGATAATCAAATCAGAAAGCTCTGGACTTTTTGAGACTGAGATTTATGGATTTCTTCCTGTTTCAGGACAAAAACAGTAGAATGAAGTATATTAAATAAGAAGCTGTACTTGACCTGTGAGTTTCGAAGATGTGTGCTGATTTTTGATTGAGATGGTAACAAACAAAAGCAAACATTTAGTTTAAAACAAAGTATCCTGACACACCTGAAAGATGTGCTACCAACACCATAGCAAGCCATTTAACTTTGTTTTCTTACTAGTTTGAAACTAACAAATAGACAAAGCTGCTGCTTAAGACATCTTTCCATCTAAATTGCTTTAAGGTGGCTACAAGGAAAAGATTCACAGAAAGAATAAACAGTGATTATCATTGCAAACAGCTCCAGCTGAAAAGAACTCTGTGCTTCAAAGCAGCAATTAAAGAAAGCAAACTTGGTAAGATGGATAATGAACAGGATATATAGCACACAAATACCATATTGGAAATCAATGGAACTCTCTCATCAGATTCAATCCTGAAAAGGATGAAGAGACAGAGAGTGTTCAGAAACAAACAGTGAGAATTTGTAGGTGTATAGCATAAGGAAAACTTGTATGAAGAGACATTACGAGATCAAGACTGAGAAATTTGGAAAGTTGATTCATACATGCTATCCATTTAAATGTCACAGAGAATCACAGAACAATCTAGGTTAAAGAGGCCTTTGGAAATCATCAATCTAAGTTCCCTGCTCAAGCAAGGTCAACTACAACAGGTTTCCCAGGATCATGTCATTAGATTTTAAATATCTCCACAGATAGAGAGACCACAGCTTCTCCAGGTAACCTGTATAATATTTTTAAAAGTATATATAAAATATATATCTACATTATAACTCCTTTTTCCTTTTTTTAATTCATGTTTCTTATGGTTTCTTATGTATACAAATTTATCTGGTCCAAACTGATCTTTGCAGCCTCTCCTATCATTGCCACCCTCTATCCTGCTTTCAGATTGATAGATGTTTCCCAAAACCCAAATGCCTTGTTTGCAGTGCAGAAAATTAAGAAAGTGCTCTAGGGCATTTCTTGTGTATTAATTATAGCTCTGGTTGATTTCCAGGAACAACAGTTTCAGACAGTAGAAAAGTAGAAAGTGATACTGAGGAAAGAGATTTTTAGCTGCTGGAGTCCAGCACGGAACAGTGAAGATGATGAAGGTAGTAGAACACCTCCCTTATGAGAAAAGGCTGAGGGAGCTGGGTCTCTTGAGCTTGGAGAAGAAGAGATGGAGTGGTGACCTCATTAGTGTCTGTAAATATGTGAAGGGTGGGTGTCAGGAGGATGGAGCCAGGCTCTGCTCAGTGTCATCCAATGATAGGACAAGGGGCAATGCGCGTAAGCTGGAACATAGGAGGTTCTACATCAATATGAGAAGGAATTTCTTCCCAGTGAGGGTGACAGAGCACTGGAAGGGGCTGCCTCAGGGGTGGTTGTGGAGTCTCCTTCTCTGGAGATATTTAAAATCCATCTGGCCATGTTCTTGTGTGACTTGGTCTAGGTGATCCTGCTGTGGCAGGGTGATTGGACTAGAGGATCTTTTGAGATCCCTTTCAATCCCTAATGTTCTGTGATTCTGTGAAAACATAGCTTATTTTAAAAAAAAAACCAACAGATTAGTTTCCGACAGAAAGTAAAATAATGGGTGGAGAGAGTTTGGCATAATCATCATGAAGTAGAAAGAAGGAAAGAAGCAAGCCAAGCACTTGAGATATTTTTAGTGACAGGATATATATATATATATCNGAGATGAGTGCCATCACCCTATCTGTTATTCATGCATCACCCCCATCTGCAGTACAGTGAGACCCAAACTGTTTGCAGACTGGTGAGTTCTTCTGTTCTTCAGTGTAGCTTCTCCAGCTCAGTGCTCTTGGGATGAGCCGATTTCTCAGCGCCAAAACTGCATCCCTCGGTGTAGACGACATGCATCTCAAAGAACCCAGTCTCTGTCTTTCAGAATCAAGGTTTAAGGATTGTCAGGTCCTTCTGCTTTCTTCAGCTAAGCACGAAGGAGTTATCCCCAAAACTTAAGCACCCCCAGTCCTTCTCAGCAGCAGAAATGACAAACAGTCTCTCTTCCTGCTGATCAGTCTAAAATGGCTGTGAGCAGCTGCATAGCCCTGGCCACGTGCAGAATCCAAGATGGACACCGACTGCATGGTTGCATCAGCAGGGCCCCAGCTCCGCACTCTGTACATGGCCAAGAGGGCTTTCCAAGACCCTCTCCTCTCCTCTCTCCTCCTGTCTTAGCTCCAGGAGGAAGAAAGAGGAGTACCCCAGCTCACCGTGATGCTGAAGGGCTGCTCTGTTGGGGGTGGTGATGGTAAATCTGCACCAAAGTCTTGCTTCTCTGGTCCATACCAGGATCGTGCGGCATCAGGTTTGGGCCGGCATCAGGGCCGCAGTCCTCCAGAAGCTGCTGGAAGCCATGGCAAGTCACAGCCGGCACCGGGCCGAGGCAGGGCCACAGTAGTCTGGGAGCCGTGACAAGTCGTGGCCGAGTTGCATTTTCCACCCAACACCGCCCCAGGAATGGGCAGTAGTGGGGTGCTTGATTCAGAGCCGCAGCCCCGAGAGAGAGAACAAAGAGCCCGCTCCACTTTTTATGGGCTGACCTAGCCAGGCCCTGCTGGGGCAGGTCCCAGAACAGGCCCTTCCGGGCCAGGTCCCAGGACAGTGTTACCTCCCCCACAACAGGTAACTGGGAGAAGGGTTCCTCTTGAGAGTAACTTTTTTTCCTTCATGAAAGCACAAATCTGCACAACTGAAAATTCTGGTAATTTTCAAACTGCAACAGAGTTCTAATTGACAGGAAGATGAATATGAGCCAGCAATGTACTCAAGTGGCCAAGAAGGCCAATGGCATCCTGGCTTGTGTTAGAAATAGTGTGGCCAGCAGGAGTAGGGAGGTTATCATCCCCCTGTATTCAGCACTGGTGAGGCCACATCTTGAGTACTGTGTCCAGTTTTGGACACCTCCATACAAGAGAGATGTGGAGGTGCTGAAGCAGGTGTAGAGGAGGGCAGCTAAGCTGCTGAAGGGCCTGGAGAATAAATCTTATGAGGAAGGAATGAAAGAACTGTGGCTCTTTAGTTTGAGGAATAGGAAGCTGAGGTGAGACACTACAACTACCTGAAAGAACATTGTGGAGAGGTTGATGCTGGTCACTTCTCATAAGCAATTAGCAATAGAACAAGAGGGAATGAGTTCAAGTCACAACAGGGTAGGTTTAGACATGATATTAGGAAAATGTTTTTCACAGAAACTGAAAAGGGTGGTCAGGCACTGGAATGGGCTTCCCAGGGAGGTGGCTGAGTTGCCATTCCTGGATCATTTGGATGAGGTGTTGAGGGATCTGATTTAGGGGTGAACATGTAAGGTAGGGTAGATAGTTGGACTCAATGATCCCAGGGGTCTTTTCCAATCAGAGTGATTCTGTGATTCTGTGATTCTGTGAACCAATCCACTGGTCCAATATTGTGTCATGTGGTTTGGTTGCATATCATCATTTTACCAGAGCAGCCTCAAATTTGCACATCTGTCTTGGATTTTCACTGTGCTGCTTGAATTTTATTTCAAAAAACCTGAATATTTTTATCTGTAGCTAGAGAAAAAAAATAAAAGAAGTGGTAGAATAGCAGAGGCAGATTGGAAGTAAACTTTTACTGGGCATCAAACACAGGCTGATAAGAGAAGAATCAGAGATTGTTAGGGGTTGGAAGGGACCTCTGAAGATCAACTAGCCCAGAGTTTATTTTCTCACTGTATCTTCTTACGTAAGGAGGGTATGCAAAAACCACTGAGTTACCAGTAGGTACCTCACAATTACGAATGATGTGAAACAGATAGACGTGAGAAAGATTCAGCTCTACCACTCTCAGAAAGAGATACTAAAACATTGAATCAACAGTTCTTTCCTAATGTACTCATCATGTTAACTAGGAAGGTGCAATCCTTTTAAAGGATTTAAGTAGATTGATCCTTTGCAACAACTACGAAGTTATTTGCCTTTTTTGATGCCTTGTTGTTTGTGAAAACAGTGATCTCGCTGGCTGCAAGACGGTTTGTACAATCTGTATCTTCCAGTATAGAGCTAGCAAACCCATTTAACTTCTCCCTTAACTACACGGTTGGAGCACAAAAGAAAATGGCACAATCTCATCATACCAAGGTCGACCTGAAAACATAGACTTACCCAGAAATTGTAGAGTATGATGCAAAAAGTTTTATTGACAATATGCCATAGGCTCCTGTCTCTGGTTGGGGCAGCCAGAAATGATATGGTTCAAGTTTAATGTGCAAGCAATTCCACTTTATTAGGCTTAGCTCATTCCTTTTATATCCTTTCTACACACAAGTGTCCTTATTTATAAGGACACTTATAAATAAGTGCCCAGTATAAGCTGGGCTAGGTACCAGTATAAGCTAGGGACTGACCTGTTGGAGAGTAGTGTAGGAGAGAGGGATCTGGGGGTCCTGGTGGACAGCAGGATGACTATGAGCCAGCAATGTGCTCTTGTGGCCAGGAGGACCAACAGCATCCTGAGATGGATCAGAAGAGGGGTGGTTAGCAGATCAAGAGAGGTTCTTCTCCCCCTCTACTCTGCCCTGGTGAGACCACACCTGGAGTATTGTGTCCAGTTCTGGGCTCCTCAGTTCAAGAGGGATGTGGAGCTGCTGGAAAGAGTCCAGCATAGGGCAACAAAGATGATGAAGGAGGTGGAGCACCTCCCTTATGAGGAGAGGCTGAGGGAGTTGGGTCTCTTTAGCTTGGAGAAGAGGAGACTGAGGGGTGACCTCATTAATGTCTATAAATATGTGAGGGGTGGGTGTCGGGAGGATGGCACTGGGCTGTTCTCGGTGTCATGTAGTGATAGGACGAGGGGCAATGGTTGTAAGCTGGAACATAGGAGGTTCCACATCAACCTGAGAAGGAACTTCTTCCCAGTGAGGGTGACAGAGCACTGGAACAGGCTGCCCAGGGTGGTTGTGAAGTCTGCTTCATTGGAGATATTCAAGACCCGCCTGGATGAGTTCCTGTGTGACTTGGTCTAGGTGATCCTGCTGTTGCAGGCAGATTGGACTAGATGATCTTTCAAGGTCCCTTCCAATCTGTAGTGATTCTATGATTCTGTGATTCTATTTCATTGGTACAATGTAGTAGCAGATGCTACTCCAAGCCTAAGCCATCATAGCTAAAGAATCCTGCAGGCTGGTGGAGAAGAACCAAGTGCCATGGAGACGAAATAACTGAGAAGGCTACAAAATACAAGAATGGGGCACCTGGGCGCAGGAGAGGGGAAGCTCTGCCTGCTTGCCGACCAAACCAGAGGAAGAACCAATTGGAAAGCCAGCTAAAAGGCGTGATTGTCTGATGAGCAAGATAGTGCTACCTATTATAGCTTGTGAGATCACGTGTAGGGAAAGAGAGATTGTACGTAAGGGAAAGCTTAAGAACTAATAAATAGCTTCTTCTTGATTCACACTGAATAGTGTAGAGTCCACTGTATTTTTCCCTCAGTACAATACATACATAAACAAGTGGTCATTTGGCATTCAGCTTTGTACGCCCCTTGTTCTATCTTTATGCCACATTCCTCCAAGTGCAGTGAATTTGTTCTTCGTTATCTTGTTACCATGACAGTTGACTCCTCTCACCAGCCAGCTGCATTCCTCAGCTGAAATGTCCGAACCTGCAGATGTGTTTCTGCTTCTTCATTATTTCATGCCACCACAATGCCCCCTTTTTGTATTAATAACAAGTGCAGCTTTCACAGACCTGTCAATGAAACTCTGAAAACATTGCATAAAACACGGTATGCATACAACAATGCAGATGCCCTCACAAGCCAATCCCACTTTAGTTATGGTTTTCATCCATCCTGTTAAACTCCAGCCATTCAGCAATTTACTCATGCCTTATCTGTCATCTTCAGCTTACACTGAGCTCCTTTTTATACGGTCTCTTGCCTACACCACAAATTTCTATGTGTTTTTTTGGTTAATAGTTGTTAATAGTTAAATGAACTATTAGAAAAATAGAGTTTGATCAGGCTCCCCTCTCTGGTGCCTCAGTTTCCTCAAAGTCTGCATCCACTTCAAAGGCACAGCTGTAGATTTTTAAATTCAGAGCAGTCTGCAAACCACTTAATACTCATATCTTCCCCTTTTTGTTTTTTTCTACAAGGAAGGCAGTGTTTATTGTCCTTCTGCAGGGCCCTTTACAGATAGGAAAACAAAGAAAACAAGGAAAACACAGCACAAGTCATACCACAAACAATATACCTGATATTAGCAGTCTGGTTTTAACCAGGCCCATTAACCATCCTTTCCTGTCCCATTTGTTTAACTACCAATTTATGCCAAAAAAAAAATCCCACATCTTCTTGCATTTTCTGTGTAATTTCCATCAATACTTGTATGAGTTTAGGGATTGATTTAGATTAATTTGACAATTCATGCGACACATTCTGTCAAAATCTTCACACCTGTGGCCATGAGCTAGAAGCTAAAAATCAATAGCAAGGGTTAGCCAAACATTCTGCATAGCCAAAAGAGGCAAAAAGCACATTCAAAACATAGGGTACTTAAGTAGTGAATCAAAACCCCAAAATATTGTTACCCTTAAAAGCAATAATAAACTTGAAACAATTTCAGTCCTGATGGGCTTGGGCAAGTAGAGATCCTCGCTTTCCAGTTCCATGAGGGACATCAGAAAAGCTTCTGCTCATGAAGGGTTCTTCCCGTTCACTGTTTTATATAAGGACAAACATACCCAGCAGGGATCTCCTCTCTCTGTGGAGACACAAGCATAACCTCGTTCCCAGGTAATAAGAGGGAAAAATCCTTCTCATTGTCCTGACTCAAGCTCTCGTACCAACACTTGAGCAGAACTATGAACCTTTTCTGTAACAGGAGTCAGAGACAGAAAATATCAAAACACATGAGAAGGCTTCTCTGTAGCAGAATTCAAAAAATTAAGAGCATACAGTTCTTTAGCTAAACATTCCTTTGGAGCTAAGCATCCAGCTCCACCTTTTTTGTTTTTTGCAACAGCAATAACCATTTCAAAGGCAAACAAATGCTCCATTGTCCACCTGCGAGCAAACTTATAGGTAAATGCAACAATACAGAAAGGGTGAACCCTTCAGCAATGGGTACCTCTCGTTGCAGAGGGGGCGTGGCAGGGGAATGGACTGCTGCTTCTCAGGAGCGGACAATAGTGGAGAGGGGGTGCTGCCGGCCACTGGCCCCCCAAATTCAAGCCACAGGGGATGCCCATGCTGCAGCTCTGTTCCATATACGGTTTTCTGATCAAAGTCAAAATACAAGCAAAACTTCGTTTCAACTTCACAATCTTCTTACAGTTTGAGTCTGCTTGTGAGAAGATTTAATGTTTGACCGATGGTCTGAATTCACAACTCTTATATTTACAGTCTCATGCTTTGGCCAAGCTTTGATCTCCAGTGACTGCTGCCTGCAGCGTCCACGCTTTCGCTTTCACCATCTGCCCGAGCCCTGCATGTACCTCCAACCCACAGGGGTCCCAGGGGGGTCTCGCTGCTTGCTCTGCGCTCTGTTGTACCTGCTTTCACAGCAAGTTTTCAGGTTGCGATAAGATAACATGCAGCTTTTAAATATTGACAAGTTATCACACAAATCTCAGCGATGGTATGCAAAAAGTTCTGGGTAGAAGGAATTATCAAACCATTCCCTTACGCTGTCCGATACAGGTATTTTACCAGGTTGTAGGGGATAGCTAGCCACTGTGTTTCCTTCTGAAGGTCATAAATAACCATGAATCCTTATAAACATTTATATCTCCAAATTTTTTAATTCTGTCTCAAAGTCCACCATCCTGGGTCAAATGGAATTTCAGCTGAGATTTTAAGAGAGTGTCAGACTTCCTTTTTGTAAGAGATTGTGAGGCCTTTGAGATTGCTTCCGCTGGAGAGACATGAGTCTCCATAGTGTGCCAAGATGTTAGTAGCTGTGCTGCCTGCTCTACCAGAGTTGTCACAGCATTCCACAGCTTAATGCCCACATGATCCCAGGTCTGTGCCTGGAAAAATGTCACTGTAGAAATCCATTGTAGTAAGCAGTGCAGAACAGGAGAGTCGATAGTAATCACAGAATTGATTGGGATTGAGAGGGACCTTGAAAGATTGTCTAGTCCAAGCCCCCTGCCAGAGTAGGATCACCTAGACCAACTCACAAAGGAACATATCCCGGTGGGTTTTAAATATCTCCACAGAAGGAGACTCCACAACCCCCCAGGGCAGCCCCTTCCAGTGATCCGTCACCCTCACTGGGAAGAAGTTCCTTCTCATATTGATGTGGAAACTCCTGTGTTCCAGCTCACACCCATTGCCCCTTGTCCTTTCACTAGATGACATTGAGAAGAGCCTGGGTCCATCCTCCTGACACCCACCCTTCACATATTTATGAACATGAATGAGGTGACCTCTCACTCTCCTCCTCTACAAGCTAAAGACACCCAAGCTCCCTCAGCCTTTCCTCATAAAGAGAGGTGTTCCACTTTCTTCGTCATCCTCGTTGCTCTATGCTGGACTCTCTCCAGCAGTTCTGTGTCCTTCTTGAACTGAGGGGCCCAGAACTGGATACAATACTCCAGATGCAGTCTCACTAAGTCAGAGTACAGGGGGAGAAGAACCTCTCTAATCTGATAAGCACACCCTTTCTGACTGAAGCGGGTTAGAACTAAGAAACTGTTTCACTCCTGGGTTTCCAGCACCAATTTTGTGGTGGGTTCAAGACCACAATTTAAGATAAAGGAAAAGAAAACAAAGCAGTGAGGTCTCAATGGCATCTCAGATAAATTTGCCAGACAATGGATAGCTTAGGGAAAATGGAAAAAGGGTTTATTAACTCTATAACTGTATACAGAAAGGAAGAAAAGGTTAAGCAAGTTAGTGCACAAAAACTAGAAACTGTGTCACAACTGCCATCACACATTCTGAGAAAAATACAATGGGAGGTCACTATCGTTTGGGCCTTGGGTCTTCTGTCACATCAGAGATCTGGGGTAAAAGAGCATGTCAGTCAAGTACAGACAAGTACCACAACCCTCTCTATTATTCATGCATCACCCCCATCTGCAGTAGAGTGAGACCCAAACTGTTTGCAGACTGGTGAGTTCTTCTGTTCTTCAGTGTAGCTTCTCCAGCTCAATGCTCTTGGGATGGGCTGATTTCTCAGCGCCAAAACTGCATCCCTCGGTGCAGACAACATGCATCTCAAAGAACCCAGTCTCTGTCTTTCAGAATCAAGGTTTAAGGATTGTCAGGTCCTTCTGCTTTCTTCAGCTAAGCACGAAGGAGTTATCCCCAAAACTTAAGCACCCCCAGTCCTTCTCAGCAGCAGAAATGACAAACAGTCTCTCTTCCTGCTGATCAGTCTAAAATGGCTGTGAGCCGCTGCATAGCCCTGGCCACGTGCAGAATCCAAGATGGACACCGACTGCATGGTTGCATCAGCAGGGCCCTCCCCACACTCTGCACATGGCCAAGAGGTTTTCCAGGACCCTCTCCTCTCCTCTCTCCTCCTGTCTTAGCTCCAGGAGGAAGAAAGAGGAGTACCCCAGCTCACCGTGATGCTGAAGGGCTGCTCTGTTGGGGGTGGTGATGGTAAATCTGCACCAAAGTCTTCCTTCTCTCGTCTGTGGCCAGGATCGCGCGGCACCAGGTCCGGGTCAGGGGGGCAGCTGTGCAAAGCCGCTGTATCTCCTCCCCACAGCGTTGGGGCCGAGGCAGCGGGACTGGGGTCCTCCAGGAGCCGCTGGAAGTTGGCGCCGGGCTGGGGCTGGCACCGTGCAGAGCCATCCTCCGCCACCCTGCCATTTACAGGAGCAGAGTGGACCCCGCAAGCTCCACTACGTCCCATTTCTGATGGGAAAACTGGGGAGGAAGCCGCTGGAATCTGCGGCCAAGCTGCCTTCTCCCACCACTGCCCCAGGAACAGGGGGTGGGGGATGCTAGGCTGAAAGCCCTCAGCCCAAGAGAGCAAGCAAAGATCCCAGTCTGTTTTTTATGGGCTGACCTAGCTATGCTCTTCTGGGGCAGTTCTTGGGACAGTGTCACCTTCCACAGGACAAGTAACTCGGGGGAGAGATCCTCTGAGAGTAACATAATTTTTTGTTCTTCATGAAAGTACAATCTGCACATCTGAAAATTCTGGTAAATTTTAATTGATCCAACCCAGGATGCTGTTTCCCCTCTTGGCCACAAGAGCACATTGCTGGCTTACAGTCATCCAGCTGTACAACAGGAACCCCAAGTCCCTTTCTCCTACGCTGCTCTCCAACAGGTTAGTCCACAACCTATACTGGTACCTGGGGTTGTCTTGCCCAAATGCAAGACTCTACACTTACCCTTGTTATATTTCATTGAATTTCTCTCTGCCCCGCTCTCCAGCCTGTCCAGGTCTCACTCAATGGCAGCACAGTCTGCTGGAGTGTCAGCCACACCACCCACTAATTTTATGCTGTTTTAAAAATCTCTCTGTCAGCTTCAACACAGCTTTCTCCTCCGTGCTGAGCTTCTTCCCTATGGAGCCCTGGCTCTTAGCGTGGCCGCCCACAGCCCCACACTAAACGCAACAGCTGTGGAAGCTTCAACACCTTGGTTTTTGCTTCATAATAGCATTCGTCTTAGCCCATATTCAGTAGATTTTACTCCTTTGTGGGCCAGTAGAGATTTCCAAGTAGATAAAATGGTGCTTTCTTCTTTTGTTACATTCTGTCCTGTTTTTACTTTTCCCATCCCCTGGTGGCTCACCTCTACAAGTGTCTTATCCCCTTACACAGGTGTCTTAAAACAGGTCTGGATCAGGCAGAAATCTACTGCTCTCAGCTTCGCCAGGATCCACCCCCGCCACACGTTGCCCTGCAGCCCTCAAATGTGTCACATTGGTTGTCACAACATGTCATGGTCAGGGTTGCCAGAAATGATATGGTTCAAATTTAATGTGCAAGCAATTCCACTTTATTCAGCTCAGCTCATTCCTTTTATGTCCTTTCTACACACTTGTTCTTCTTATCTCATTACCATGACAGTTGACTCCTCTCACCAGCCAGCTGCATTCCTCAGCTCTAATGTCCAAACCTGCAGCTGCATTTCATGCCACCACAGGTTCCTTCTGAAGATCTTGAACACCTTGTGTTTCACTCATAATTACTTAGGAGTGGGACTGAGAATTATTGTTAGCCTTTGTTTTATTGAAAATTACAAATACTTCACAACTGCTGGTATCAGCACTGTTGGGTTAACACTGTTGTTGTAAGATCTTCACTGAGCAGTCCATGAAATCTCTGGTGAAAGAAGAATGATAGGGATGGTGGCTTGCCATAGTCAGATCTGCTGCAGTATATGATTGTCTATTTCAGGTTAATGCAACTAGTTTGTAGGTACTGATTTCTGTAATTCACACAGATTACAATGGAAATGCCAATTCTCAGTAGTTCAATTTGCTTTTTGTCTAAATTGCTAAGAACAGCATGCTTTTATTCACCTTATAAAAGGAAAATGTTTTGGCCTTCTGCTCTGTGTCCACTTCCATTCTAGGAAACAAACAGCTCTTGATTGCTTGTCTGAGGGAGAATGGAAAGATATTTTAATAATTAGTGTTTACAAAATTCTAAATAGCCTTAAATTGCAGTCACTGGGATCAAAATAGCAAGAAAAATTCTCTGTTCAATAAATGTTGTCTATGACCCAAATGCACACAGCCCTTGGTCAAATGGTCAAGACAGTGCTGATGCCTCTGCTCACAAGAAGATTTCACAGAGCACAAACAGTCCTGCAGAGATCCTGATGAAAGTACTTGCAGTTTCCAGTAGTAGCCCATGTAAATAAGAGTTTCTTCACAACTGAAAATGAGCAAAAAGGGTCCGCCTTGATTTTAATTAAACAGAGCTTATTCCCACTGCCACTGTTACTATCAGAAAGGACTTGCAGTGTGGCTGCAGTCACTGTGCTGTTTTGCAAATTCTGGCATTAGGATGCTTTTTCTTCTTTGGTCACTTGTCTGCCACTGAAATTATGAGATGTAAACAATGCAACATGCAAATAGAAAGAATGCTTGTCTAAGCAGCGGAACAAATATTAATATGCTTGGACCCTCTAAATAAAAATAATCACAAAAGAAAAGGAATTAAAAAATATTTTGTTACATTGATGAAGGAACAAAGAGGATGCAGACCCTCCATCCTCTAGACACTTGAGTAATGGGCCCTGGTGGCCAAGACGGCCAGTGGCATCCTCACGTGGATCAGAACAGGGGCAGTTAGCAGATCGAGAGAGGTTCTCCTCCCCCTCTACTCTGCCCTGGTGAGACCACTGTGTAATGTGTAAGGGAATTACCTGTAATGAAAATGCACTTAAGGCATTTGGTTTGTGCAGAAATGATAATGTACGGCTCTTGCATGGCTAATGCATAGCAGGACATTTTTATTTTAGTCATTACTAGGCACTGTATTGCCAGTAAGAGTGAGACGGAAGACACTGGCACAGGAAAATCACACACGTTTCACCTTCCTCACAACACACAAAATCTAGCTTAAATATGTTCATACTGCTAACACTTCCACTGTGAGCACAGCCAGAAGTATGTTCTTTCCGTGAGACCTAAAAGAGACCTTGATTGGAAAACTGGGCACAGAAAGCCACAAATTTCTTTCTGCAAGTCAGAATATTTTGTGTTTACATCACCTGCTGACTCATGGTAGAGTAAATGCACATAACAGCCAGTATTTAAAGATGCGTAGATGCAGTGTTGGTGGATCTGGTTTAGGGGTGAACTTGTAGAGTAGGGTTGATGATCCCGAAGGTCTTTCCCAACCTGAATGATTCTATGATTCTATTGACTGCAACACATTTTCCAAATGGATTGTGTGAATCCATATAGAGGATTTCTTACATTGTTTGGGTTTTGCAAGACTATTAAGAGTTGCTGCACACTATTAAATGCATCATAAACTCCCCTGCATCATAGACTATCAATCAATCAAAACCAGCACTATAACTGGAAAAAAGTTAACTCTGCAGGAAATTTCATGTGTAGTGAACAGACATTTTAGTTTGTTCTTCTAAATCACCAAGGTAGAAGATAAAGGGGGTACTTTAAAATGTATGGAACAGTGCATTTCTATACTATTTCTGCAGGGTCTTTGAAATTAAAATTTTTTAAAGTCACGGGATTAAAAAAAAAACAGAAACTGGAGAGAGGAATAAGATTATGATTTAGAAAATGAATGCACATTCATTCAGTCTCAATGTGAAAGAACCCAAGCAAAATAACACACAGAATCTGTAACAATTATGTAAAATTAATCAAAATTAATTGGGTCACCCCTCAGTCTCCATTTCTCCAAGTTCAAGACAGCCAGCTTCCTCAGCCCTTCCTCATCAGGGAGGTGTTCTTCTCCCTTCATAATCTTTGTGGCTCAGCACTGGTCTGTCTCCAGGAGTCCCGTGTCCTTCTTGAACACAGGGGCCCAGACCTGGACACAATATTGCAGAAGTGGTCTCACCAGGGCAGAGTAGAGGGGGTGGAGAAACTCTCTCGATCTGCTATCTGCCCCTGTTCTGATCCACCCCAGGATGCCATTAGCTTTCTTGGCCACAAAGGCATATTGCTGGCTCATGGCCATCCTGCTGTCCATCAGGGCCCTCCAATCCCTTTCTCCTACACTGCTCTACAGTTTTTGATATTACCTAAGACGAGACTCTGCAAAGAGACAGCTTTCAAAAACATGAATGCACCAGTTGAGTTCAGATTACTGAGAATACTAGCCATAAATGCTTGCAGGAAAACCAAACCCAAATCCAACCACCACTACCTTCCCAGTTTACTTGGTTACAAATGTGCTTCTTGGTAACTTTTTGCAGGTAAAAGCAAAGCCCTGGTCACACGCTTCCCTTGAGCACTCTGTCAAGGAAGGTCTGTATAGGCAATCCTTTACTGTAGGCAGTGATAGATGACTTGATCTCAGCACAGGTGATGTCAGCAGTTCAGCGATAGCAGTGTAGGGCTTTGGACTAGTCATTCAATCCACTTGGAAAATGTAAGTAAACTCTCAAATGAGTGCAAAAACACAGCTAACCAAGTTTCAGATTAGTCTAGGCACATTTACACAAGCTGTAGGTGTGCAACAGGGAAATCTGGATCCAAATTGCTGAAGTACTATTTAAATTGCATTAAGAAATCTGAACTAGATGTTTGAAGCTGCTCTGATGAATTTAATGAAACTCAAAATGCATCTTGTAAGACAGCAGCCAGGTTAGACCAAACAGCACTTTTTGATGTCTTTTTTGTGGTTGTCGTATCTAAAATCCTCTCCACAACCAGGTAGTACAGGACTTATCAAAAAAGCTTTTAGATAATTTTTACAGATTTTGTGGGTTATTTTGCTTGGGTTTTTTTCACATTGTCTTAAGTGCATTTTCATTACTGGCAATTCCCTCTCTTTTCATACTTACTTGCATGCTTACTTGGTCACAACAATCCCATGCAACACTACAGGCTTGGGGAAGTGTGGCTGGAAAGGACCTGAGGGTTCTAATTGACAGGAGGCTGAATGTGATCCAGCAGTGTGCCCAGGTGGCCAAGAAGACCAATGGCATCCTGGCCTGTAGTAGAAACTGTGTCCCCAGCAGGACTAGGGAAGTGATTGTCCCCCTGTACTCAGCACTGGTGAGGCCACATCTTGAGTATTAGGTCCCGTTTTGGGCACCTCAAAATAAGAGAGATGTGCAGTTGCTGAAGCCAGTGCAGAGGAGGGCAACTGGTGAAGGGCTTGGAAAATAAATCTTATGAGGAAAGAGTGAGAGAGTAGGGTTTGTTTCATTTGAGGAATAGGAAGCTAAGGGGAGACCACATCGCTCTCTAAAACTGTCTGAAAGGACATTGCAGAGATGTTGGTGCTGGTCTCTTCTCACAGGTAGTTAGTGACAAAACCAGAGGGAAGGGTTTCAAGCTCCAACAGCGGAGGTTTAGATTGGACATCAGGAAAAAATTCTTCACAGAAAGAGTGGTCAGGCATTGAAATGGGCTGCCCATGGTGGTGGTTGTGTCGCCTTGCCTGGATAAGTTTAAAAGACGTTTAGATGTAATGTTGGGGGATCTGGTTTACAGAATCACACAGAATCACAGAATGTTACAGGTTGGAAGGGACCTCGAAAGATCATCTAACTCCAACCCCTGCTGCTGGAGCAGGGTAAGCCTACAGTACTGTCTCAAGATGTCCTACATGGGGCTCAAACCCATGACCCCTGGAATTCAGAGTCCCATGCTCTATCAACTGAGCCAACCAGGTGCCCCAAGGTTTAAGGGTGAACTTGTAGAGTAGGGTTGATAGTTGAACTCGATCTCAAGGATGTTTTCCAACCTGAATGATTCTGTGATTCTATGAAATTATAGCATGAAAACAATGAAAATAAATGTTTTTTCCATTTATTTGTTTCACTGATACTTAAGGCTAGATCTATGTTTTCAGTGTCAAAGGATACTTTCTCATACTGTCTCACTGCACATTCTTTTTTTGTTTTCAACAGCATCTCTCTGAAAAGAAGACTGGGTCACAGATTGTCTGTATGCACCATGACTGATACTCTGAAGGTGTGAGGATGGGGCAAAGCAAACAAGTAAACTTTAATTTATGATTCTGTTTTAATCAATGTGTATTCACATTACACAGTGGCTTAAAAAAGGACAAATGGCACATGTTTCTGGATATTAGTCTGCTCCAGATGGAGGCAAAGTACGATGTTTTCACTTGTGGTTAAAATGAACGTTTTTCAGTCCACAGAGAGATGACATGCAAAAGCAGAGTAGGGTCTCAGATATTATACTCAGATGTTATATGTACCTTCTGACTTGGATAATTTTGTGATGCTATTGCTCCCTGTTTACAGTTGGTTTCTAGCTGTACCTTCGCACAGGCAGCTCTGATCCAGTAGAAGTGATTTGCTGAATTAGTCCTTGAAGGTGCCTTAGAGCATGGATGAAGCTGGAGAGATTGAGAGCTCTTGTATCGACCATATGAGCTGAACCTTTAGAAGTGTAGCAATTACATGACAGTAATTGCTGTTTCATTGATGATGCCATTGAGACAAGAGCTCAGCACAGAATGCACTTCCACACACATCCTTCATTTGAAACACTACTGATTGGGAAACAGATTGAAGTGCCTATAGCTGAACCTTGATTTGTCATACACTGATTGCAAGTACTATTTGATTTTTTTTAAATTTTAACATGGTTATCAAATTGCTCTTTATAGATGGGAGTGGCACAAGCATGAGAAAGAATTATCCACTTAAATCTAGCCTGTGAACATAGTCTATATCAATTTAGTGAAAAACTATGTTCTCATGTATGTGTTCTCAGAGCTAAGGTATATGCCTGTTCCCTACTCCAACGTGTCAAACAGAATGAACATCTTTATACTACCAGCTAGTAGGGATCAAGATCACAACAAACAGCCTTAACACACCCTTTACCTACAAGCAAGTTTCTCTAGCGTACAACTCTCACTTGTTACAAATTCCAACAAAAAGGAAAAAGTAGTAGCACCAGAGCTAAGACCTCTTAGGCCATCATGCTGTAACATACTAGCTGTGGGATAATGGCCACCAGCATCATGGGGTGGATCAGAATGGGGGTGGTTAGCAGATCAAGAGAGGTTCTTCTGCCCTGGTGAGACCACACCTGGAGTATTGTGTCCAGTTCTGGGCTCCTCAGTTCAAGAGGGATGTGGAGCTGCTGGAAAGAGTCCAGCACAGGGCAACGAGGATGATGGAGGAGGTGGAGCACTCCCTTATGAGGAGAGGCTGAGGGAGCTGGGTCTCTTTAGCATGGAGAAGAGGAGACTGAGGGGTGACCTCATTAATGACTATAAATATTTGAGGGGTGGGTGTTGGGAGGATGGAGCTGGGCTATTCTCAGTGTCATCTAGTGATAGGACAAGGTGCAATGGTTGTAAGTGGGAATATAGAAGGTTCCACATCAGTCTGAGAAGGAACTTCTTCCCAGTGAGGATGATGGAGCCCTGGAACAGGCTGCCCAGGGTGGTTGTGAAGTCTGCTTCATTGGAGATATTCAAGACCCGCCTGGATGTGTTCCTGTGTGACTTGGTCTAGGTGATCCTGCTGTGTCAGTGGGATTGGATTAGATGATCTTTCGAGGTCCCTTCCAATCCCTAATGATTCTGTGATTCTGTAATAGAGCCTCCATATGAACATCCAGGATTCAGAATTGGGTCCCTTGCTTCAGGATTGTAGCCAGAATACACAGTTAGAATTAAAATTTTCTTATTTCAACAGTTAAAAAACACCTTTCCCCTCAACACACTTGTGGTAGATATTCCATTTTCAGAAAAGCAATGCTTTTCAAATGCTTCCGTAGCAGTTGTTGCTGTTAATGAAGTATCCCAAGGATACACACCTTATGAAACAGTCTTCAGGAAAAGATGTAAATTGAGCAAGGGAATTTCACTGCAAAGTCATAAATATCCCTCTATGCTTAGAGAAGCTGCTTGTTATGGCCCTCCATACGAAGCAATGGCCGTAACACATGAAAAGAAGAACTAAACCACATTAGCCAGTCACCTGCTTAGTGAGAAGAATTGTTGTCGTGGTTGCAGACCGGTAAAGAAACTGCCTGCTTCAGTCTTGAGGTCTTGCAAACTCATTGCAAAGTACTAGAATTACAATGCAGCCAGGCTACATATGTAAAATAATTATATTAATGGGTGAATTTTAGCAGTGAGTTTGGGAGAATGCATGAGGGCCACTGGCTCCATAATACATGAAATGAGCAGACAAATGTTTCAATGCACAATTTTCTTTCTTGTTAATGGTGAATGTGAAGCTTTGAACTGATGCAATTCTGACCCTATAGTTATTATTACAGTTGATTAACTTGTTACTGCAAGTCATGATCTTTCTTAAGTCTCTCTGGGTACAACTGAATGATTTTGTGTTTTACATTAGCACTGCTAAAATGTATGAGGTGAAACAGAAGCCAACCCCATCTGTATTTCCAAGAATAAGGAAATAAATACATAGCACTTAGCTGCACTTGACATTATTTATAGGTTTATATCCTGCAAAGAGAAACTGATCTTCTTACAGAACCGGAGAGCACTGGTGTGGTGGGTTCAAGACCACAATTAAAAAATAAAGAAAAACAAAGAAACAAAGCAGTTAGGTCTCAATAAGATCTCAGGTGGAATTTGCTAGACAATGGATAGCTTAGTGGAAATGGAAAAGGGTTTATTAACTCTATAATGGTATACAGAAAGAAGAAAGAAAAAGTTAAGCAAGTTAGTGCACAAACTAGAAAGTCTGTCACAAATGCCGTCACAAAGTCTGAGAAAAATACAATGGGAGATTACTACCATATCAGTTTTTAATATTAGAGAGCTCGAGAAAGAACATGTCAGTCAAGTAGAGAGGGGTACATCCACTCTCCAGGCCACTCATGTGTCGCGCATTCTTGTCTGCAGACACCAAACCCTTGGCCATCCAGACCAGTGAACTCTTCAATTCTTGAGCATAGCTTCTCCAGCAAAACACTGACCAGACAGGCCTGATTCTTCAGAACCTGGAACTGCATTCCTCAATGCAGGAGATATGCTTTCAAAAAGAACCCAGTCTCTCTTCCTTGCCCAAGGTCTAAGGATTCTCAAGTCCTTCTGCTTCCTTCAGAAGAGACAGTTCAGCTACACATGAAAGAATTCTCAGATGCCTCTCCTAAGGCTCCTTCTCTCCCCAATACTCGAGCATCCCCAGCTTTTCTCAGTGGCAGAAATAACAGTCTCTCTTCCTGCTGATCAGTGGCTCAAAGATGGTGGCAACTAGCCACGTGGCCCCAGCCACATGCAAAGCTCAAGATGGCAACCAATCATGTGGCTGATGTCAGCAGGGGCCTCCCTCACACCGCAAAAGTGGCCAAGAGAGTTCCATTTCCCTCCTCTCTCTCCCTCTCCTCCCGCTTCAGCTACAGGGGAAAGGTGAGTATTCTTCAGCTCACCATGGGTTGCTGGATGGTTGCCCCATGAGGAGAGAAAAATCAGCGTCGAGTCGGAGCTGGGACTGGGTCAGGGCCCATTCTCTTGGGCTGCCTACCTTAGGCAGAACAGGGCCTCAGGGTGGAGGACAGCCCCACCATCCCTAGGATGGCAGATGGCACTGCCACCCCCCTGACATCTCTGGGAGGGCAGTGGGGCCGTGGCTAGCTGCCATGTCCTCTCTGGCCTGTCTCCCACCCCCACCCGGAAAACAGGGGTGGGGAAGATGAAGCCCTGTGCTGGTGTGCTAGGGCAAAGCTCCCAGTGAAAAGAGGCAGGGTTAGGTCGTCAGCCCTCCTTTACAGTGTCACCATAGTGTCCACCTCTCCCAGGGCAGGTCACTGGGAGGATCCTCTTAAACCAAAATGCACCTTTTTCTTCATGAAAGCACAAAACTATACATTTAAAAATTTTGGTAATTTTTGAACTGCAACAACTGAGAAAGCAATAAAAAGACCAGTCTGAATCAGTCAAAAGGAAATCAAAGAGGATCTGAATAGGAACACTGATTTAACCCCATTAGCCTCTGTAAACCCATGTGGTCCTTCATGAGCTTGCAAGACTTGCTCTTATTCTGTGAAAACAAGTGACATTTCTGTAAGGAAACTCTACCTCCATACATTGCTTTCCAAAGGCAGTAGGAGAACTCAATTGGTATTACTGTGCCCACTCTGACATACAGTTGCAGCTTCATACCCCTCATGGCTGTTAACAAGGAACAAAAACATGCAAAATATCTATTATGTGAGTTGTTCCTTTTCACCCTTCGTTTTGCCTTCCTTTCCTGTGTGTGCTTAATGGTCCAAGTTAATTAGCTTCTAGTAGAAAACTCTCTTAGTGCAAACTTTTTCAAAACTGCAATGCAGTCAAACAGAAGCTAAATCTCCTCCATTTTGGGCACATCTTAAACTGCCAACGAAGCACAGATGACTTACTCTTCCAGTAGTTTAGAAGGCATTAACTGTGCATGGGACTGTAGTATCTTTAACTACATAAGAAATCTAAGAGTGTATCTGTCATAATTTCTGTGACTAATTTAATCTCTTTGGTATGAGTTAATTTAGCTTTCCCCTCACAAGAAACTGTTGTGTTTGGCATAGGGAACTCCTTGCAGAACTTGTATGCAAAATGAAGGTAAACAGAGGGTGGAAACAAGGACAGGCTGCCCAGCAGCAACGTGGAATCATTGTCTCAGCTTGCAGGGGAGGTGGCAGGATGCAGTATGTGAAGGGTGAGTGTAGGAGGATGGAGCCAGACTCTGCTCAGTGTCATCTAATGGTAGGACAAGGGGCAAAGAATGTCAGCTAGAACATAGGAGGTTCCACATCAATCTGAGAAGGAACTTCTTCCCAGTGAGGGTGACAGAGCACTGGAATGGGGCTGCCCCAGGGGGGTTGTGGAGTCTCCTTCTCTAGAGACATTTAAAAGCCACCTGGCCATGTTCCTGTGCAAATTGGTCTAGGTGATCCTGCTGTGGCAGGGAGATTGGACTAGATGATCTTTCAAGGTCCCTTCCTATCCCTAATGTTCTGCGATTCTGTGATACCTGTGGGAGGTGGACAACATTACCACAAGGCTGCTGCCTGTCACCATCAAAAGTCATGTCAACCAGAGAAGTTCCCAATGACTGAAAGAAAAAAATTGCTATAACCATCTCCAAGAAGAACAAAAAAAAATGATCCAAGTCAGTCTCACCTCAATTCCTGGGAAGGCCATGGAACAGACCCTTCCCAAAGCCATTTTTAACTGCATGAAGGTTACTGTAAATGGCTAGCATGGATTCAGCAAGAGCATATAATGGCTGGCTAGCCTTTCCAATGAGATGAATGGCTCTGAATAAGAGGAATGGTAGATATTGTACACCTTGACATTAGCAAGGCCATGGTTACCAGAATGTTTCTATAGCCAAAGTGATTAATTTTTTTTTCTGGGTAAGTGAGCACTGGATACGGGTAACAGAGCATTGGAACAGGCTGTCCAGGGGACTTGTGAAGCCCCTTCTCTGGAGACGTTTAAAACTCGCCTGGCCATGTTCCTGTGCAATTTGGTCTAGGTGAGCCTGCTGTGGGTGGGGGGATTGGACTAGATGATCTTTCAAAGTCCCCTCCAATCCCTAATAATTCTATGATTCTAAGTGGACAATAAGGTAGATGGAAAATTGGCTGAACCATCAGGCTCAAAGTGTGTTCATCAATGTGACAAAATTCAACTGGTGTTTGGTTACTGAGGCAAACAACATTTCATGTCTTTATTAATCACCTGCATAATTGTGAAGGTACATGAATGACAGCTAAATGTGGGAGGAGGAGGGTGTCTGATACTTGGGAAGGAGGACTGCTATTTAAAGGGTCTTCCACAAGGAAACATTTTGCTTAGTCAAAATACTCCAAGGTCATTAGTTTATAATTTTCTAAAGCATTTTGGTTGAGTCATGATTTTCCAAAAACAGCTCTCCAAGTAGGGAAATGTGAGGATTTTATGTAGAACAGTAACATGGGAAAACAGCACAGCATTTTGGCAAAAGCCAACTCTAAAATAAGCAGCAGAGAAGCTCATTGAGGTGTAATTCCCAAGAAGCTGCACCAGCAAGTTACTGATTTAGTCCTAAGAGTAAAGAAACTGTCTTCTTCCTTCTCTTCTTCTCTTGCATATGTCTCTTGCTGTCTTCTTTCCCCCTCACGATGATGATCAAGAGAGAAGAAAGCAATAGTTACAAGATCTATTAATCCTGAATCTCAGAGGAATTGCCTCACCTCATTTTATCCCATTCTCCATTATTTTCCTAGTCTCTGATAAGAAGTATCTCTTAGATTTAAAAACAACATAATCTCAGTTGAAAAACCTGCATAAAGACATGGCCCATACCCTATTAAAGATAAGAATACACAGCTTTATGTAAGATATCAGTTCTGCTTGGTTCCAGTAAAATTCAATTATTTCCGTGTTAATTACTAGTAATGGAGAAGAAACTTTTAGAAAGTTTTCCTCTAAAAATGGAAGTTTAAACCAGAAGAAAACATAGGTACTTTGATCTGGGGAACTGTGTAGCCATCTCTGGTCCTGGAGAAGAATGTTTGATCCTTTATAGGATGCTTATGCAGATATTAAACAGTCCCAGTTGTAGCACGGTCTTATTGCATGAATTATTTTGAGTCACTTATTATTTACTCTTGGAATTTAATGCTCAGTTGAAGACTCTGAAGGAAGCCTCTGGAGAACTGATGCCTTTACTTGACTTGCTTAGTGATTGCCTGTGTTTAATACAACCAGCTTGTAGAACACATGGCAGCAAAAGCAGCAGTAAAGGATTCAAGACACGTAGTTGGGCAAAATTCCAGTCGTGTTTCATGTCATCAAAGTGATGTATCTGGGGATCAGCAAAGTCACTGTGTATAGATGACAAAGTCAACAAGTGATTAGGAGGACCGTGTGCAAAGTCGAGGAAGAAAAGTTGCAGGGTGAGAAAAGGATTCATCTGTGGGGAAAGGGAAGTTATAGATAGTGTCTCTCAGCTGGTCACAGTCTTTCATTTAGAGGTGGAGACTATAGTCGAAGAAATTTCAACCAAAATGAGTTGTATGCAAAACTCTGAGAGTCAGCATGGGATAAGTCCATCTCCTAGGCTGCAGATGTAATTATCATCATCCTGGTTAGAGCCTGTCTCTAAGGACTGTGTAAGCAGTGAATGCAGCAGCACAATGCTCATAGCAGCTAGACTGAACAATGACGATCCTCTGGATGCACTTAAAGATCTGGTTCTCATGAACTTGTACAGAATGGTACATGGTAAGAAATTATTGAACTTCTGGAGGCAGTAACTTCAGGGCTGTGCACCCACTTCATCACTGTCCTCAGAGCTGTGACTACGTGTTGCCATACAGCCCTCAGTTCTGTACACGTACTTCAGTCCTGTGCATACACCCATCAGGAGCGTCAGACACTGTACATTTGCAGCAGCATTTGTCCTGTATTGTGCTTTTTCATTCACATCAGTTTTGGTGTCATGGCATGGCAGTGGTTGAGCAATCTGACTTGTTCTATCCATCTGATCTAAGCAGAAATTTAGTCTTGTAATCCAGGTTCTGAGAGGTGTGGGCACTTCAGACCCAGTGGTTGGAACTAGATGATCTTTAAGTTCCCTAACAACCTAACCATTCTATAATCGTATTGGGAATCGTATTCACTGGGAATAAAAACTGTGTCATTATCTATCAGAATTTAATCCTCTTATTGACAGTCTACCATTCTGTATTTTATTTTCTAATATTTTGCTTACTGCATATTAGAACACTAAATAATATTTTAATACCACTCAAAAACATGATTTCTGGAGTTAAAATGAAGACTCTGCTTCATTGTGCAAAACACATGTAGTGGATGAAACGGAACTATTCTCTATCAGGATGACTGAACTAGATGATCTTTCGAGGTTCCTTCCAATCCCTAATGTTCTGTGATCCTGTGATTAACAATTTCTTTTCATTTCAGTGGCACTGAAGTGCTGAGAATTAAAGTGTTGACTCATGGATGAATCTCACAAGCAGGTGAAAGCACCAAGGCTGGATAGTGACCTCCTATCACAGTCAGGGGTAAGACTGGGTGGCCTGTGTGTTGGCCACCAAGATGAACCTTTAGCTCTGCTGCTGGCTGCAATCCAGTAGGTGTTGAGCAGTGGGACACAGGCCATGCCAGGCCTTGACAAGAGGGATGGCTCCCTCTGTTGTCACAGGACCATCCAGGAGGGAAGGCTGGGCTCATGAGAAGTTCTTGAGGGGCCTTAACAGCCCTGAGGGGCTGCACCTGGGCCCTGAGTGACCACCCCTGGTGCCCCTCCCCCCCCAGTATAAAAGCAGCCCGTTTGCAGCAACAACTGTCAGTGTCTCTTGTAGTGTGTTCTTGTTGTTGGAAGGCTCCTGAAGTACCTCTTATGTTTGGAGCTCCCAGCAACAGCAGGTCAGGATGAAATGGACTGGATTTGGGTTCTGCATTTCTCAGTCATTGTCCTTGTGGTCTCTACGTGGCTGTGGTAGGACATGAACTGTATTTCTTTGTTGTTGAATATTTGGGTCACATGGCATGTCTGGGGTTTTCATTTGTGTCTTCTGTTGCCTCTTCTGTTGCCAGCTGTGCTGTTTTGTTTTGAATCCTGTAGAGACAGATAACAAAGACTGCCTGTGTTTTTTGCTGATGGCTCCATCTCTTTTATTAGGTTTAGTCCAAATTACTAACTTCTTCTTTTTGGTTATTAGAGGATCCAACCCTAAGGGTTCACCAGAATTCATAGAGTGTAGTAGCATGTCACTGCATTAATTCAGTCAGTAGAATATGTGCTTTGTCCTGTGAATACCCTTGTGGAAGAATAAGTTTGTATACCTGAGGTAATTGAGTGACTGAGCTTGATAATCCTTTCGGGTCAGTTATTTTTGCACTTGTACAATCTTTTAAGGGATACACACCTTTAGACCCTTTCTAAGAACCAGGGCTCACCATGCCATGAAATGTGGTGTGTGTCAGGGTTTGAAAGCTTCCACATTGAACTTAGGTGTATGTTATACTGCTTCTGCCTAAAATCCTTCCTGAGAGCCAGGACCTGCTGCCATATTCCAACAGCACATCTCAACCACAGGTAGCTGTTGGAACCAACAATCTGAAGTGAGCATTTCCAGTAGTGCTGACTCATTCTGAAGATAACTCATCATTTAAGGGCAAGATTCCCTCTCTAGTGCTAAGTTCAGTTTGAGAAACAGGAGGCTGACTATGATGCTGTAAGTGCTGAGGCATGGTTGAGAGCACTTGCCACATCTGTGTTCAGAAAGGAATGAACCATTTTTCAGGGCACAGCATTGCTCTTCTGCAAAACAAACTGAAGAGCAAAGAACCTGGAACAGTCCCGCCGTGGAAGAAACCAGAGCAGGCAGGGCACTAGAAAGACCGGTGGAGCAGAATGAACAACATCAGACCACTGAGTTACGTTAAAGAGGTGGGGAAGAAGAAGAAAAGTAAGCTCAAAAGTTGCTTAGACTGATGGAGAAAGTAAGTTAGCAGGGAATCTTCCAGGGAGATCCAAGCACCCTTGCATGAGAAACCAGAGAGTGGGGCTGATGTGTAAAATCTTTTGGTCACCATCTCATTTCCACAGATCTCTATTACTCTGATTTTCAAGGATTTCACCAAACCTGCATTTGAGCGTTAAGGGCATAAAGCAAACCAAGAACAGATCTTGGGGTAAACACTGAGTTCAGAGACTGGAAGAAATCAGTATTGACAGTAGCTGTGCTCCTCACATTCTCCGATATGTCATGTTGGCTGTTCTCCCTCCCACCCCCCAGGCTTTAAAGCCGCTTCAGTGCTATCATAATGGGTTGCATTCTATCAGAAGAAAGAATACGTGAAGATTTCAGTCTTTTGTGCTTTGAAGTTGGTTTTTTCTTTCTTTCTTTAATGATCCTCTCCACATTGCTTCGAAATGTCATTCTAACCAAAGATTTTCTATAATTAAAGAGCAAAACTGTCCAACTAATTAGAAGTTTTCTCTTGCCCTGAGCATAGCTCTGGGCGTAGAAACAGAGTTTAAGGCATAATGTGCAGCAGTAGGAGTAATTGAATTATTTAAAATGAAAGTCGTCTTTCCAAACAATGTTTGCTGGAAAAAATAAACAGCAAGATCAGGAACAATGGAGAAACCAGAGGGGATTTTCCTTAGGAAAGTAATCAAAGCAAAAGTTATGAAAATCCTCTCTAAATTGCATTGACACAGTGGGATTTTGTGAAAGCCACTGTCAGGCCCCTAGGGCTTCTAGTCTTGATTATGCAGTTGCTGCACAAGCAGGACTGGCTGCCAGAAGTGGCTTTCATATGAATTTCCTAAAGAAAACACTACAATAAAACACACATTTAGGTGCTTTTCATTCAGAGGATATTGCCCACAGTAGAAATCCTTGAGTTCGTTCTCACTTTCTGATGATGGTGCGAGGGAAGAGAATTGTCTAATTAAGTACATCCAAGATTCCCTCTTGCGAATCTCCCATCCCTGATAATGAGGTGTTCCTGCTCCCTCTGCAGGGGCTAAGCAGGCTGCAGCCATGAGACAGCCCACTTGTACACGTCTGAGAACCAGGTGAAGCACAAGCTCATCTACAACAGTCCTCTCATTAGTGAGGCACTGAAAAATGAGCTCAGTACTTAGGGCAAATATTACTTGGAGTCTTCTGTAACTGCCTTCCTCCACTGGGGTTTTTGGTTTGCTTTTTATGTTGGTGGGGTTTTTTTGTGTGATAACAGCAAAAACATAAGGTAGCTTATTTGGTGCTTGTGCTGACTGCATTTTGCTAGGCTGATTTTCAGTGTATGGCAACCCTAGGGACCAACAACTCTCCCTCCTTCTCTGGAGGAACACTAGAGATATCAGTGGTGCTTGGTATAGAAAGGAGACAGCCAAGTGTGGCACAACAAAACAGAAATAGTGCATTTATAGGCCCACCCTTGCTAGCTGCAGCAAAAAGTTCCTGGCAGCAAACTCTGAGCAAAACAATTCAGATCAGTGTGCAGCCACAGTACTGGACTGTGCCCACGTGTTTCAGTTTCACTTCATTTCTTTAATGAAGCTGCACTTATTTACCTTATACTTCTGTGGCTGTCACCCAAGAGTTTGAAATAGAGAAAACAACCACTTCCCTTTCTTCCTTGGAGACAGGCGGAATGGCTTGATTAATTTATTATAGGTCTGTGTTTGCTTTATGTCTATGGGTGTGACTGGGCACGATGTGCTGGAGACAGAGTGGGAATAAATTATCAAAGGAGAACTGCAGCAGAGCTTAAAACAGTGAGATCTGTGAATATTCATTTCACCTGAGGGTGCTTTCCATAACCTGAAGTCTCTCTCCTAGTGAGCTTTGTTGCTAACAGAACGCAACGCTGTATTTGCTAATGATTTTGAATTTTCAGGCTGTCTGGCTTCATGCCTATGTTTTGTTTGCTACCATCACACTTATTTTATTTGTTTATACTCTTTCTCAGTGTTCATCACAATTGTTGTCACTTGAATTCTTCAAGCAGACAAGCATGTACATACTCTTAGACTTTGCACGAGAAAAGACAACTGATTTTCTACGATTTAAATATATATAATAGAGGATAAACTGGTATGGTCTTCCTTAGCTGCATCAACTGGAAGAAGAAATTTAATTCTTATTCTCCTCTGTGGGAAGGAAAGAAGGGGCTTCCACTGGAGGATGAAAAGATGCCCATTTCCTAAGGAGGCTTTTAGCTGGAGAGGAAAACTAGCCTTTAAACAATGCTCCACAATTGTTTGGGCCCCAAGTGGTAGAAAAAAACTCGGTGAAAACGTCAGCCTTGGCTTTGAATAAAGTGCCCTTATCCAAAGCTAATAAATCCCTTTCCCAGTAGGGAACAGGCTGTAACAATGCCTCTAAGGAGCAGAAAAGTACAGAGCAACCAGAAAGGCCTTATCACACTGGAGTTTGATGATGCAGAGGCGCAGGGGAAGCACCATGACAAACCACACACAACAAAATCAGAATGCTCTTTCCTGGTAGCGCTGACTGCTCTTTGGAGTGTCATGTGTGCACACAGTTACCAGCCAGCTGCACAAGAGGATCATCAGGCACATAGCTGGCACCAGCTAGAGCCTGAGAGTATTTCTTAAGAACACTGTTGGAACATAATGCCTTTGCCTCTTGGGGTCACTTAACACTTTAAAGTCTCAAAATGCTTTCACCTAAACATCTGGAAATACCTTTTGCTGGTACAACATTTTAATTGTTCCAATATTCTCCTGAAAGCTGAGGCAGAGGGAGGAACTGTAACTTCCCAGTGGACTCTTTCCTGCTTTCTAAGAGAGTAAAAATGACTGACTTATGGAAATAAATTGTGCAATCCCAGAGGTTTTGTAGACTGACTTTTCTTTGTATTGTGCTTCAGATTAGCTTATGATTTCCCTTCATTCTTTCCTGCACCATCAATGGATTTGCATTTGGCCTTTTATGCTTATTTTTTCAACACTTCTTGCCCCTATTCTATTCCAGTTGAGTACATGGTCTAAACAAACTGGATGCTTTAAACATTTACACCACAAAGGAAACAGGCATCCAGTTAGCTAACTTGGAAGGAAGAGGCAGATAACAGTAGGAATTTAGGACAGGAAAGAAATCAATTGAAACCAGGCATATCTGCACAGGTTGGAGACTGACCTGTTGGAGAGCAGTGTAAGAGAAAGGGATCTGGGGGTCCTGGTGGACAGCAGGATGGCCAGGAGCCAGCAATGGGCCCTGGTAGCCAAGAAGGCCAATGGCATCCTGGGTAGATCAGAACCGAGATGGTTAGCAAATCAAGAGAGGTTCTCCTCCCCCTCTACTCTGCCCTGGTGAGAGCACTTCTGGAGTATTGTGCCCAGTTCTGGGCCCCTCAGTTCAAGAGGGACATGGAGCTGCTGGAAAGAGTCCAGCACAGAGTCACAAAGATGATTATAGACAACACCACCTCCCTTATGAGCAAAGGCTGAGGGAGCTGGGTCTCTTCATCTTGGAGAGGAGATGACTGAGGAGTGACCTCATTAATGTTTATAAATATGTGAAGGGTGGGTGTTAGGAGGATGGAGCCAGGCTCTGCTCAGTGTAATCTAATGATAGGACATGGGGCAATGGGTGTAAGCTGAGACACAGGAGGTTCCACACAAATATCAGAAGGAACTTCAGGTCCTAGTAAAGGTGATAGAACACTGGAAGGGGCTGCCCAAGGGGGTTGTAGAGTCATCTTCTCTCGAGATGTTTAAAACCCACCTGGCCATGTTCCTTTGTGACTTGGTCTAGGTGATCCTACTGTGGCAGGGGATTGGACTAGATGATCTTTCGAGGTCCCTTCCAACCCCTAATGTTCTGTGATTTATATACATTTAGCAATAAATACACAAGAAAGGGATTTTTATTTTGAGACAAACCTTCAGGATCTGGCAAAAAAAAGAAAATAAAGATGTTGTTATACATTTCATATGAACAACTGGAGATAAGGGTTCAGGGAGAAGTGTGTGGTAGGGTCTTGTTACTTTTTGTTTGGCTTATAGCCTATAATTGGATGCAGGAAAGTTAATCTGGGATGCAGAAGATTCTCTTTTCCACAGACAGCTTTTGGAGCTCAGAGACTTGCCCCAAAATTTGGAATGCTCATTCAAACTGCCATGTAAATAAATGTTCAGGTAGTCTGTCTCAAAGGCCTGAAGATCTGCATCTACCATGTATTTGCCCCCTTTGTGGAGAATATAGGGATCTTATTTACGAGACACATAACTTTGTTCTTAAGGGGCCAAAGAAGATCTGCAGATCTTTTGAGGGAATGGCTGGCTTTATAAATTATTAAGGCATAGTTGCAATAATTAGCTGGCTTTTGCCAGTATCATCCTCCACAGAAAGCAGGGCTGCTTGTCTCTTGCTGGTATTCAGAGCTTTTGTCTCTTCAGTAGATTATATATGTGTGATTGTTTTTGATCACTTTGTAATGAATATTGTATCACAGTGCGCAAAGTAGACTAGAATCAACATGTTGCTAACTTCTTATGATTAAATGCATGTGGGTAGTTTTAAAAGGTATTTGCAATGACTGGAAAAATCCACTCCAATACAAAATATTATGTTCTGCAGATCAGGACAGTCTTTGTTTGCGCTAGATATTACTCTGTTACTGAGCAGAGAGAGTTCATGTGAAGATCTTTCTGTTCTAAATTGGCTCACAATGACAATTCATCACTGTCTCCATCCTGAGGTATATACATCCATCGTGTGCTTCCAGGAATGCTAGCAAGTATTCTAATCCTGCTTTACAGATCGAAATCTCAGTGACGAGAGTTTAACAAGTCTATCAGACATCATGGTATGGGCCAAGAGAAGCAAGAAATGTAACTATAGGACACTCTGTTGTCCTACCCATTGGAAGTATATCGCCTTTCTAGAAAAGTTGAATAAAGATGGATCTAAATTTTATTTAATTACCTAGACTCAGTTTTTGAGAATTCCTGGCTAAGAAATTTGAATCCAGTTTATTTCAGCATGCTAACACCTGCAGGTGTCTCAGACATAATTCACCATGACCATCGCGCTCTCTTTTCTCCACTGCTCCTTGTGCTTATACTGGGCTTGTTTGGGTTGCTGTATCGAAACTCCCAGGTTTCCATATTGCAGGTCTGATGATCTTAGGTGGTCCTGCTCTGGGGCAGAGGGATTGAACTAGATGATCTTTCAAGGTTCCTTCCAATCCCTAATGTTCTGTGATCCTGTGATCTTGGTAGACATGGCCTTGTAACGTTCCAGTGGTTCACTTCTCCAGTATGCATGCTTCAATAGGCCCATTAGTCAGTCACCATGTGCTGAACTGAGCTGAAGACTTCTGTGTCTGTGTGTGGATGGTCTCCTAGAGTAGAGCTGACACTGAATCCCAAATCACAGATGTTTGTCACTGCCATTCAAACCATTCTTTCAAGGCTCGTGAAATGAATGGAAATACTTCACTCAGACTCTTGAAAGCAGTTCAGGCACGGAGCATTGCACTGCTTAACACACTTTGAACTACAGTAACTGCTAATAGGACAAACAACAGTGACAAATCAGAGAATGCTGCCTCACAGCCTCACTGAATAAGGAGAGGGGTGTCTGATTCAGGCTTCCTGCTGCAGCATTTTCTGGTTTTAATTTTTACCCCATTTGTGAAACTAACAGTGCTGATTGCAGAGTTTGTGATTTCTAACCTGCTGGCTTCCCCCTCTGCTCTGTAGAGGTTTCCTAATTGAATATTTCCCATGTGAATAGAAAAACTTTGTGTGCAAACAGAAAAAAAGTTATCAGTCTTGAAACCTCCCCCAAATCTTCCACCTCAATCCTACACACAGGCTCCTTTTCCTTCCCCAAAGTGCAAAATATTCTTCCTTCAGTGAGCAGCCTTAGCACTTTTTTCTGGAGCTAACAACATTTATTATATATTGAACATTGTAAATGAAAACCATTAAGAAGGGGGATAGAGAGAGGGATAACTGACTGAGAATAAGTACCTCTTGGCTAGCATTAGAAACTGTGTCCAGCAGGAGTAAGGAGGTAATTGTCCTCCTGTACTCAGCACTGGGGAAGATGCACCTTGAGTACTGGGTCCAGTTTTGGGTACCTCAGTACAAGGGAGACATCAAGGTGCTGGAGCAAGTGCAGAGGAGGGCAATGAAGCTGAGGAAGGGCCTGGAGGATAACTCTTATGAGGAGAGATTGAGAGAGTTGGGGCTGTTTAGTTTGAGCAAGAGGAGGTTTAGCAGTGACCTCACTGCTCTCTACCACTATCTGAAAGGACATTGTAGAGATGTTGGTGTTTGTCTGGTCTCACAGGTAATTAGCAACAGAACCACAGGGAAGAGCTTCAAGCTTCAACAGAGTAGGTTTAGACTAAATATCAGGAAAAAATGCCTCATCGAGAGAGTGGTGAGGCTCTGGAATGAGCTGTCCAGGGTGGTGGTTGAATCTTCATCCCTGGATGTGTTTAAATAAAAGTTGCTTAGATGTAGTGTTGGGGGATCTGGTTTAGGGATGAACTTGTAGAGAAGGATTGATGATTGAACTCGATGATCTCAGGGTTCTTTTCCCACCTGAATGATTCTTTGATTCTGTAAAAAATTGTAAAAGGTGCCTGCTTTGGCTAGAGCCACTGGTGCTTCTTTTGTCACATTTGTGAGCCAAGACCAAGGAACTGTTTATGGTCTGTGTTCAGACTCGACATTAACAATTTCTGCCGGTGTCTCAGTGTGTGGCACTGGACATTGTAATCACTCAGGTACTTCTGTCTCATTCCCAAGCTCTGCTTCTGTTCCTTATATGAGAAATCTAGTGGTAGTTCTAGCATGGCAGGGTGCACAAGCAGTGAGGAGAACAAAGTCCCCAACATTTAACTGCTCCTGAGAGCTTGCTGCCTGGAAACAGCCTTGGTTGCCAGCAAGAAGTAAATGAAGCAGCTGGACACATCTAGATGCAAATACTAAAGGTGGGACCAGAGCTTTGACTTCCCACAGGGGCTCTTCAGCATGCCTCTTATAAGGCTCCACCAGGAACGTGGCACAGCAATTGTGCTTTGTCCTGTATAATCCAATACGTTAAAAAGGTTCAAGGCCATTGCAGAATGACATGTGATGTTATATTGCTGTGGTTCTTCTGGCTGTTCACAGGTTGCCAAGTAAGTGCAGCACAAGGAATAGAGCTATTAATAGTTCTACTCATCACGGCTGCACAGCGTAATCCTTGCATGGGGGAATATGTGAGCCATAAACTGTAAAGCAAAATACTCCAGCACAGAAGACACCTGCAAAACTATATCATAATCAAAGAAAGAGGGAAAGGAAGTGTTTCACAAAGGCTATTCATGAAGGTTCAGAACACTACTTAGGTATTAAATAAAATGTAATTGAAGCCTTGTTCCGGAGCCAGAGAGCAAAGTGTCCCAGCTCATTCCCAAAAACTCCATAAACGTGTTTATGAACAGATCAATTGCAGTGTTTTGGCACACACAGTCTGGTAAACACCATCAGTTGACATGTGCTTCCACATCTATGAACTTCTACAAGTCATGCTTGGGTTTAGCAATTGTTGGTAGAAGACTATAGGCTGAATTTCTATCAAAGCTGAATATACATTCAGTTTGACCATGTCCTCAGACAGTGATTTCCAGTAAAGTCTAGAACAAAAGTGTGTATTGGCTATTTGTACATGCCATGAACATGTCTAATTATAGTGCATAAAGGGTAATGCAAGGCAGTTTCCTGAAAGTACCAATGCTACAATCATTATTCTCAGGCACAAAGAGGAAAACCCTGTTAGCATATGTTTTGGAGTAAGAGTAGCTACTAAAATCCTTTAAGACAATATATGTAGGACATAATATCTGAGTAAACATCATACTTGTATGTGACTATTATAAGGTATACTTATGAAGCAACCTCCTCTGTTAAATGCTGATACTTTGATTAAATCCTGTAATAATGCTAAGTACATGTCCAAGCATATTTCCGTTACCACTTTTACAGAATCGCAGAACATTAGGGATTGGAAGGGACCTCAAAAGATCATCTAGTCTAATCCCCCTGCCACAGCAGGATCACCTAGACCAAGTCACACAGGAACATATCCAGGTGGGTTTTAAATGTCTCCAGGGAAGGAGACTCCACAACACCCCTGGGCAGCCCCTTCCAGTGCTCTGTCACCCTCCCTGGGAAGAAGTTTCTTCTCACATTCATATGGAACCTCCTATGTTCCAGCTTACATCCATTGCCCCTTGTCTTATCATTAGATGACACTGAGCAGAGTCTGGCTCCATCCTCCTGACACCCACCCTTCACATATTTATCAACATTAATGAGGTCACCCCTCAGTCTTCTCCAAGCTAAGAGACCCAGCTCAGCCTTTCCTCATAAGGGAGGTGTTCGATTCCCTTTATCATCTTTGTAGCTCTGTGCTGGACTCTCTCCAGCAGTTCTGTGTCCCTCTTGAACTGAGGGGCCCAGAAGTGGACTCAAAATTGTAGAAATGGTCTCACCAGGGCAAAGTAGAGGGGGAGGAGGACCCCTCTCAATCTGCTAACCACCCCCATTCTGATCCAGCCCAGGATGCCATTGGCCCACTTGGCCACAAGGGCCCATTTCTGGGTCCTGGTCATCCTGCTGGCCACCAGGACCCCCAGCTCCTACACTGCTCTCACTTTACCACACTTGGGTCTGTTGTACTCACAAGGTATGCAACTGGCTTTAGCTGGGTCATCCTTTAGCTGGTATTTCTAACAAAGATAATGCCATGGGGCATTCCTCTTGTCAGAACACATATTTTTATTATCTGGATGATTACGGCTGCTTTTTCCCCTCACATGTTCTACTTTGCTGATATGCTGAACTCTCATATTTTCAACAATGGTTACAGTGCAATTACTTTAAGTGTAATATAGTCTCTTTTATCCCAGATTTTCACAGACCTTTAATAAAATTATATATTTTGTAATTACATTTAACTTTATGTAATGATTATATAATAAATTATATATAATTTATACACATGCAGTTTCTATCAAAACTAACATAGCAGGCAAATGAGGTAGAGACCTTTTATGTAGCAGGAACTGCCACTGACATTGAGCCAAATTACTGTCACAGATGTTAAAAATGTGTAGAAACACACACACAGACACTCACATACAGAGTTTTAAAGGGGCTGCAGGCTACCTATTTCAATATTTCCACTAAATTAAGGATAACAATTCCAGGTAAATGTTTTTGTTACAGAATTTGTTCTCATTCAAGGTGCAAAACAAAAACAGAAAGCAATTTGTATTTAAAAAATGGACAGTTGAATGTGAGCTCTCGGCCTCTCAGATGTCTTATTCATCAAGCCCCAGTGCCATTTCTATTACTGCTCTAACATGAACCGTCACTGAGAAAATGAAATATGAAGGTATTTTGAATCATGTTCCCCACACACTAGCTGACTTGCTTTTCAGCTGCTGGGCTAATAACTCATTTCTAATGGCTCTCATGTGTTCCATATTTTCTTAGACTTCTATTAAGGCTTTATCAAAATTGTTATTTATTTTTATTTTTTACATTAATTCACTCTCTCTCCAAATGCGTAAACGTTGGAGTTTAGAAAAATAACCCTGGCTAGGAAGGAAATATATCTGTAATACAGAGTGCAGACTGTCTTGGATAAGCTTTATCGAGAAGAAAGCACAGTATGATGAAAGAATAACAACTAAGTTAATGCATCAGGAGAGTATTTCTCAGTCACCATGCTCCTTTATAAACTGACCATTTATAATGGACAGGAAAACAGACAGGATATAAGCAATCAAAAATAAATTTACCTAAATCTTGTGTCAGTAATTTCTGTAATAATCATAGAATCATCCAGATTAGAAAAGATACTTGGGATCATCAAGTCCAACCATCAATCTTACTCTACAAGTTCACCTGTAAACCAGATCCCCCAACACTACATCTAAGCATGTTTTAAACTCATCCAGGGATGGTGACTCAGCCAGCACTCTGGGCAGCTCATTCCAGTGCCTAACCACTCTTTCCATTAAGAATTTTTTCTTGATGTCCAATCTAAACCTCCTCTGTTGGAGCTTTAAACCATTCTCACTGGTTCTGTCACCTGTGAGAAGAGACCAACACCAACATCTATAAAATGTCTTTTCGGATAGTTGTACAGAGCGATGAGGTCTCCCCTCAGCCTCCTCTTCCTTAAACTAAATAGCCCTAACTCTCTCAATCTCTCCTCACCAGAACTATTCTCCAGGCCCTTCACCAGCTTCGTTGATGTTAATAGTACTTGTTAATGTTATAAAGATAGATTAATATAATGCCTTTAAACTTGTTGTAAAACTTAAAGTATAAATTAACTAATTTATTCTTCTATGATGAATAATACACAGCATTACCCAAATCTGCCTGGACCAAACTCTAGGCAGTCCTGCCAGCAGAGCTGTTGTAGGTCTGTATGGGAGATACCCTACTTGGGCACCAAACAACCTCTGCTCCCGTAGAACATTTGACCTTACAACCAGATTAGCATGCTTTTACTCTCCTAGGTATATGCCTATACTGCATTTGCCACATAAGTGGCAGAGGATCCAAGGAATCCCTTTAACTTTCTTTTAATGGCATAGCATGTTTCCCAGAGGAAGGCAATCGCCAAAGGAGCACACAAGCATCTGGTAGCAAGACATGTTTCCATGAAAAATTTCAGTAGTGCAGATGTATTAATCTCTGTAGCTGGTATTGGTTCTTCTCACACTTTATGTACTGTCTTTGCTTATTAAAAGGAAAAAAGGGAATAAAACCCATGAATAGCGATGTGCTATCAAGGTTGAGCCAATTCATCTGGGCTGGGCTTGTTGCTGTGTGATGTTAGTCAACAAGGAAGAACAACCACAGAGCTGATTTAATTACTTGAAATGTTCATCTAAAACTCTAGATAAACTGATTCTCCAAAGAGAAGGAAAACATTGTTTGCTACTGAAAAGGGCTTAAAAAAATCACAGAATAATTAAGGCTGGAAAGAAGCTCTAAGATCATGTAGTTCAACCTTCAACCCAACACCTCCATGACCACTAGACCATGTTCCATAGTGCCTCATCTAAAAAAGAGCAGAAAAAAAAAATAAAAAAAAGAAGCAGCTTCAATCATCTGAGCTTTCCACCCAGAATCCACCCACAACTGTTTGATAGGTGAAGTGACTATAAAAGGGGCACAAAATAGGGGTCCCATGTTTGGTAGGAAAGATAGTGCCAACAGCACCTCCTGCACTCCAGCCTCTGCCTTCTATAAGGGAGAAATGGCATCGCACCTCTGTCTGCTAACATGCAATACCAGTGCCTTTTTGTCCTGACATTTGAGAACACTCTTCCCTACTTTGGCTGCTACAGAGATTTAGGTCATGAGAGCTGGGCTAGATTTTTCCCAAGGGGCTATAGACAGTTTTGCCTGAAGAAACTTGATATGTGAGGAACAAACTACTGTGGTCCTGGGGAACTGAGAGAGGCCGGGGGATGCAATGCTTAGTTGCTTATTGGTAAGAAATCAGCCCAAAGATCCCTGCTCTGCCTTTTGTCTATGGACCTCTTTTTGTGTGCTTGAGTTCACACCTTTCCTACTCACAGGCAGGTCATGCTCCATCTTTGCATGTCCTTCTAATAAAGCAAAATTTGTAGAGCAACTCTCCTTTTCTGAGTAGCTGTGCAGACATCACCTGTCGATGGACACACATCAGCAGGCATTATCAGACAAGGCAAGGGGGAAATGATACAGCAAGGAGATATCTACCAATTGAAAGACGAAGGAGGAGGTAACTGCTGATAAAGTTGCTCCTGGTAAGTGGCGAGTTTTATTTGTCATATAACTGGTCACTGTTTTTCTGCAAGTTGAGGCTGCCCCTTCCTTTCACAACAAATTACTCCTGGATATGCTAGAAACTAGCCTGGAAGTCATTTCAAAGAAATAATAAGAATGTAGAGAGTTGAAGTCTATTGTCATTGTGAAATCCTGGTTTTCTGCAACGTTAATTGAGAGAAGTTGCTAAAAAAAAACCACATCATTTTGAAAAGAATTAAAGTACAGCACACAAGCAAGTCAAAGACAAAAACCAAATGACAACAGATTCTGAAACTGAGGCTGAGGAGTTATACGAGACAAACCACTGAAGCCTCTGTGAGTCCCTTTGGCCCAAAGAAGATGCCAGATAGTCTCCTGGCTGTCAAGAAAAGCTCTAAAGAAAGTTGTGTTGTTCACGTTTCAAGTTGATTGCTGTGAGAATGGAAGTCATTTGCTTGCACTTAACAAAAGAAGACACAAAAGAAGAGAGACAACCTAGCAAGAAGTAGGGAGTTGTCATTTTGTGCTCATGTTCTCAGGGTACACGGCAGCTGGTCAGTCACAGATGGATGCTCTGGGCTGGCAGGTCAGCCGTGACAGCTGTTGCTTTAAACCTTGGCTTGTTTCTCTAGTCTGCAGCATCATCAGGATGAGTTCAATAAATCCCTTTCCTTCCCTCACTCCTTGCAGCCTAGGCCCAACAAAGAGGTCACTGTGTTCCAGACTGCTGTGGCGCAATGCAATCCACTTCCAAGTCAGAAGGAATGACAAGAGGGGCTGGGAAAAGGTAGGAGTGAGTGATGAAGGACATACAACCATGGGATGATGGAACAAGAGTTCACAAAGCTGAGAACAGCTGCGCATGGAGATCAGTGTTATGCAGCCCTGCCAGCTGTATGGCAGCACATCCCACAGCAACCAGTCTGGATATGTTCCTGTGCACCTTGGTCTAGGTGGTGCTGCTCTGGCAGGGAGATTGAACTAGATGGTCATTTGAGGTCCCTTCCAATCCCTAATGTTCTGTGATTCTGTGAACTAATCACCTCTTTGTTTTGGTGCTCCTCTTTGGTTGAGAATACACTTGTGTTTCTCTTTCGATGTGAATCAGACCCACCTGAGATTCTAAACTACTTAGTGATAAAAAGTATGATATATTAGAGTCACTAATGAGATTAATTTTTCTACTGCACATAAATGTCTCAATAATACCACAGCCCTTGAAATTTAAGTTTATTGTGTTTGAATTGCTCTATAATTTTCTGCTCTTTGTATTCCTCCTGCCATTAGTCATTAAATAGTCTATAATGACTGCAGACTGTTGCTGTACATGATGTCATATAATGTATGATGAACTTTACTAGCCTCTTGCAGGTCAGCTAATTGTCAGTGTGCTCAGTGAATACCTCAGTTACTCACTCCAGAGACAGTTACGCTGTCAACTTCTACAAATGTCTTTTTCTTCTCTATTTTTTTAATAGCTGCATCGCTACACAGGACTGCCCAGATGACTGGCATTTTAAGTCTCAGTTTAGGCTTTCCTAAGCCCCCAGCCCCCTGGCACACACCTTTGCAGTGAGGCATGCTGCAGTGTGGGATGTCTGATATGAAGTTGTTGCTAAAAATACCAGCTAGCTGCACTTTCTCCAAGCCCCATGAGAAGAAACTTTGTCCCTTGGATGCAGAGCTGTAACTTCTTTATTGCTTGGAGAGCACAAAAGCAGCTCTAAGCATCTGTGGCAGGGAATGAGAGGTGTAAGGTAGGGACAGCTAAATAAACCACGTGCAGGAAGGATAAGACATGACATCTAATACATCAGATGCCACTGAACAGAGCGTGGAAATACCTGTGCACTCTGAGCTTGCAGAAGCCAGCACAGAATTTCTTTATTCATCATTCTAGGCAAGTATGAGAGCAGGTGCTGCAAAACAAGGGTTGCTCCATTGCCTCCAGGAAATTCAGAACAACTTTTATTTTGTTGAAATAATAACCAGGCAGCCCCAGAAGAGATTTGCTTCATTACACTGCACCAGGTGACAAATGAAACTGCAGTGCACTTACTTGCACCACCTACAGTGTCATCTCTCTCACTGTCCTGGTAATAATTTGTTGGGGTACAGGTACCATCACAGTCAATGTTTTCTAAATCAGATTATACAGAATCAAATCTATCATAGAATTATTGGAAGAGACCTCCAAGGTCATCAAGTTCAACCATCAACCCAACCCCACCCTGCCCACTAAACCCAGTTTCCTAGCGCCACTGCTGTATGTTTTTTGAACACCTCCAGGGACAGTGACTCCACCTCCTCCCTGAGCAGCCTGTTCCAATCCCTGACCACTCTGTCAGGGAAGATATCTTTCCTGATGTCCAATCTAAACCTCCCCTGGCAAAACTGAGGCCATATCTACACACAGAGCATGCTACAGCATGACTAGTATTGAATAAAATAACGTTCACTGTCTCATGTTAGTTTGGAACTGGAATATATTTATTAATTTGTACTATTTAAAAATTTTTTATGTGCAAATGAACTCATTAGGGTGACAATGTTCTGTATTACTGAAGAAACAGAAGTATCTTTAACAATTAAAGATAGGATGTATAAGTATCTAAAGTATGTCTGCATAATATATATAGAATTAACATACATTCAGTTTTTTATTATGGCAACTCAGGCATGGTGCAGTGTTTTCAGTTCTAGTAACAGGAGCAAATTAAATATGAAAGCACAAACAAGTGCAAAATACAGTTTTGGGTCTTCCAAACCTGAGAGGGCTTGTATCAGAAATAGTGTGGCCAGCAGGAGTAGGGCTGTATTCAGCACTGGTGAGGCTACATCTTGAGTGTTGTGTCCAATTTTGTGCACCGTAAAACAAGACAGACGTGGAGGTGCTGGAGCAGGTGCAGAGGAGGGCAACTAAGCTGGTGAAAGGCCTGGAGAATAAATCTTACAAGGGAAGAGTGAAAAAGCTGGGGATCTTTAGTTTGAAGAAGAGGAGGCTGAGAGGAGACTCCATCACTCTCTACAACTACTTGAAAGAACATTGTGGAGAGGTTGGTGCTGGTCTCTTCTCACAAGCAGTTAGAGGAACTGGGTTAAAGTTACAACAGGGTAGGTTTAGACTTGATATTGGGAAAAATCAGTTCACAGAAAGCGTGGTCGGGCACTAGAATGGGCTTCCCAGGGAGGTGGTGGAGTCACCATCCCTGGATGTGTTCAAAGATCATTTGGATGATGTGTTGAGGGATATGGTTTAGGGGTGAACTTGTAAGGTAGGGTAGATACTTGGACTTGATGATCCCGGGGTCTTTTCCAACCAGAGTGATTCTGTGATTCTGTGAAATGGAGGTTGATGCATTTTGATACCTGGAGAATGCAAGTTCTCGTGTAGCTCATTTACACTGTACAAATGAGCTGCGTTTCCTAGAAGGAAGGACTCCTGTCTAGACCAAAAGCCACACAGATTGTTAGATAAGTTTACATTGATGAGAAGGAAAAAGAATATTTGTTTACAATGGAGGACCCCAGATGAGGGAAGTACAGCTCCTCTCTGCACTTGGCCTGGCAGAGCAAGAAGAGAGAAAAACAGCTTCTCCCTCTGTGACTTATCACCCTTCTGACATGGAAAGGAAGTCACGAGTGCTTCAGTGTAACATACCTTTGTCTATACTTCGAGAAGATGATGTTCCTCAGAAAGCAAGACCTCCTTTGTCCTACTTCTGTAGGTTTTGTGAGATAAATGTTGGCATTTTGATGTAAAAGATGCTGAGTGGCATGACCTAGATGTTAGATGTTAGGTTTACTGGGGTTTTTTGGATTTAGGTTGGGCTGGATGATCTTTAAGGTCTTTTCCAACCTTATCATTACTGTGATACTGTGACTAGTTTAACTTTTCTGTAGAGAATGAGATAACAAAGAATCATAGAATCACAGAATTGTCTGGGTTGGAAGGAATCTTAAAGATGATCCAGTTCCAACTCCCTGCCATGGGCAGGGACATCTCTGACCAGATCTGGCTGCTCAGATCTCCATCCAGTCTGGCCTTGAACACTTCCAAGAGTGGGGCAGCCACAAGCAACCTGGGCAACAGTTTCCAGTGCCTCAGCACCCTCACAGGGAGGAATTGCTTCCTAAAATCTAATCTAAATCTCTCCTCTTTTAGCCTGAAATCATTCCCTTTGTCTTATCACCACAGATTCTTGTGCAAAAGCCTCCTTCAGCTTTCTTACAGGCCCTCTTCAGGTGCTGGAAGGCTGCTGTAAGGTCTCCCTGGAGCCTCCACTTGTCCTGCCTGAACAGCCACAGCTCTGGCAGCCTGTCCCCACAGGGGAGGTGCTGGAGCACTGGGCTGTTTGGGGTTTTGTTTGGATACTAGGAGGAGAACAACACTGTTTTGGTTCGCACACACAATCCCCACACCGTCCCATCTCACTGAGTTTTCAGGAACTGAACATATGGCTCTGGAAAATCCAGCTCTTCAGCTTGGACTGTGCCTGATGTACTGAGGAGAGGAGCAGCGACAAACACAGGCATGGTGCTCACACACGTTGTCTAGCACTGGAGGAATTACCTTAAAGGAAAGCTGAAGGAGCCAGGTATTTCATTTGAGAAGACAGCACTTGGATTTGGGTCCTAAACAGTCATCATCATTTTGGAAGTTGTAACCATATGCTTTCACAATGTGCTGCAGAAGGGACCGTATTGATCTATTGTGCCTCATTAGCAAACAATTCTCACAATCTCTTAAATCTCTAAAAAATCTCTTAAATCTCTAAAAAGAAATGATCTTCAGCAGAAAAACAAGTGAGGGTTGGGTTTTGAACCACAATTTATCTGTGATGCTGCTCAAGAAAAATGCCGCCATTTATTTTTTTAACATAAATACTTTCTCTTCACGAATCGCAGGATCACAGAACACTGGGATTAGAAGGGAACTCGAAAGATCATCCAGTCCAGTCCCCCTGCCACAGCAGGATCACCTAGACCAAGTTGCACAGGAACATGTCCAGGTAGGTTTTAAATATCTCCAGAGAAGATGACTCCACAACCCTCCTGGGCAGCCCCTTCCAGTGCTCTTCCACCTCTCATCCACCACTGGCTGAAACCGATACTTTCAGACTTGAGAAAGCAACAAATACACAATAGATATATATATTAATATAGATATGTAATTATGTATTCTATGTTTATATATATAGTTCTATATATTTTAATAATTGAAGCTCAGGATTTTCAACTTGATGGCTGAAAATGTAAGCAAGTTAAGTAAAGAAAAGGGTTATTATTTTAGTGTTGCTATGCACTGCAAAAGTGAAGGGAGGCTCTTCTGTTTCTTGTTTAGTGTACAGACCAGGCCGTCTTCTTAATATCACTATCCCTGCTGTTGTCTGCTACTTTGAAAAGAGTGAACATGTGCAAATAGTATGAGAAAATAAAAATTATTTTCTACTTAAATTAAGTTCAGCAATGATTTCATTTCTGCTTTTCTTCTTACCTCTCTCAGAAAAGTGAGACTTGCTCAACAGCTGATAAATCACACTGTTATGCAAACTTCTGGTCTCAGTACTGGAGGAAAATAGTGCCGTGCTACTTTGCTTTAAACCTTGCTAGCTAAATTAATGACTATAACTTGTTGTTTCAGGGTATGTTCTGCATAAGACCAACTGCATTTTGAAAGTTTACTCTGACATTGTTTGCTGCCATTACATCACCACTGCCTTTGAGGGGATGTAAAACTGGACTATGAGATGTTCAAATGTCTCTTAAACAAACAAACTTTAAGTACACTGGTTTTTATATGCTGCTTTTTTGTTTCCTTTTATGTCAAAGATTATTCAGTGCACTTTCTTTGGACTTTGTCAGTCAGGTGGAAGTTATTTGATTTCACAAACACATCTGCATAGCAAGACACGTGCCTTCTATACTGGAAATTAATGCAAATACATGCACTGTGCCTAATTCAAGAAGATGCCATTCTGTGAGAGTTCTCATGCTAATCTGCAGCTTTTCTCTGGCTCCTTTATGCAAGATCAAAGTGAAGAAAAGGTATGAAGAGGTTCAAAAGTCCCTTGGAACAACAACAGGCGAACTCCTCTGACCAGGCACAGCAGGAAGCAGCCATGAAATCACTCTTTGAGTTCTTCATGAAAGTTTAAACATGGCAATGCTAAGTGTAGGACTTGTTAGAGGATAGCAAAGATTATACAGAGCAAGTCTGTCTTTGGGACAAGCATGGGACAAGCCCAGGGAGTTTAAACATTCCCAGAGCTGTGCAAGTTACATGGCCTCCAGGACAGACTCAACACACAAGTATTTAGGCCCTGTTTTAATGATCAGATCTTGGTTTTAGAGCCCTGTTGATTTTATTACCTATGGACAGTAGGATGAAGCTCACTATGAATTAATTTTTTTTCCATCATCAGTATTTTCTGGCCAGGAAGAGAAAAAAACCAAACCAAACCTGCTGCAGTGTAATATGCAACTACACTTGGGTTTTTCCCAGATGAAAAAAGTGTTGATGCTTATCCTTTTCCTTCTCACAGGCTGGCTTCCCAGCTGCTGGCTTCCTCACTTCTCTTACAAAGCTCTACCACTTTAATCTGATCCTACCTCCGTGCTACATCAATCTCTCACTTCAGCTTGTGAAGTTTGTTCCATGTGGACTTCATTCATTTTAAAGCAATTGCCTGCTTTCAACTTGAACCAGATGGAAGCTGTGATTGTGTGTTGTTTACCTACAGTATGAAGAGAAAAAACTCTTTCTGCTTGGGAGAGATCAGAGGGGATATTTAGCCTGAACTACCTTCACTCTCAGGACTGAGACTTCCTTAGATAAGATTGACAACATGTGGAACATCACCTTTTTTTTGTCTGCTTTTTAATCTCTGTTACTCTAATGTTACACACTCTCAACTATCTAGCAAGGTTTTTTTAATATTACACACTCTCAACTATCCTGAGATGTTGTTTATTTGCTGCTGCAAACTATTCAAGTTTCTGTAGCATCCCACGCTATTTCTTCATTCATTTCAGACACAAGGAGGTTTATTTTCAAAGAGTTTCACAGCTTTACAGCTGAGAGACTTCCATCAACACAACTGCTTCCTATGCAGATACAAACATATGAAAATCTGGGCTTATGCATAGCAGCCAGACCCACTTCTAAGAGGTGCTTCATGGTCCATTAACAAAGCTGTCATATATGGCTTGCCTTTAATTAAATATTGATAGAGATTTAGTCTTGGTGCAGCATTCCAGGCTAATATGGAAGCATACTTGTAATCTGCATAGCAGATCAACGTACCACTACACTGCTCACCTCTGCACTTGGAGCTGTGTGGAGCTGGCATGCATAATGAGAAGGTTGGTCAGCTTTTGGGGATGAAATCTCACTGTCTTTACTAGCATTATAATTCAGGATGTCAGAGGAAAGGCTGACAGAGCTGGGTCTCTTTAGCTTGGAGAAAAGGAGACTGAGGGGTGACCTCATTAATGTTTATAAATATGTGAAGGGTGGGTGTCTGGAGGATGGGGCCAGGCTCTGCTCAGTGGCATCTAATGAAAGGACAAGGGGCAATGGGTGTAAGCTGAACCCATAGGAAGTTCCACATCAATATGAGAAGGAACTTCTTTCCAGTGAGGGTGACAGCACTGGAAGGGGCTGCCCAGGGGTGTTGTGGAGTCTCCTTCTCTGGAGACATTTAAATCCCACCTGGATATGTTCCTGTGCAACTTGGTCTAGGTGATCCTGCTGTGTCAGGGAGATTGGACTAGATGATCTTTCAAGATCCCTTCCAGTCCTTAATGTACTGTGATACTGTGATGGTTCAATTGAATAGTGGTTTATACAGTGAGATTTTAATTCCCATGAGGACAATAATGAATCTGTTTCACTACAGTTTATTAAGAGGTTTTTTTTCTGGGTTTGAATGTGCTCAAAAAATTAAAAGAGGTCTGTATAAGCTTTACGGTTCCATATCAGCCTTACAGGTTTCAATAACAAAATACTTTTCCAATTGAATTGTTTTCATCCTGGAAGGATTTCATTCCATGGTGCCCACTCCCTCGTGCATGGCAGGTACTCCTGAAGATCTTTCTGGAACACTACAGTTAATCATCTCTGTGTGCAATTGCCCGAGCAGCAGAAGGGCTTCATATGACTTGGATGGTCAATGCTGTACTGCACATAAAAGACAGGCAACTCCTCCTTTTTAAGCTGTGGCCTGTACATTTAGAGACATTTCCACTTTTCGGTCTGCCTGTTTTTCATTAGTTATTTGAGGTTTAGGTTGGATACAAAGAAGCACTTCCTCATGGAAAGGGTGATCAGACACTGTCCAGGGCAGTGGTGGAGTCCCCATCTCTGGAGGTGTTTAAGGACAGACTGCATGTAGCACTTAGTGTCATGGTCTAGCTGATGTGGTGATGTTAGGTCATGGGCTGGAGTTGATGAGTTGAGAGGTCTTTTCCAGCCTCAATAGTTCTGTGGTTCTGTGATATAAGTATTTGAAACTAGCAAGCTCTAAACTTTGTTTTTTATTGCTCAAGATAAAAAAAGACAAAGATAATGTGCTGACTGTCGATTCAAGTGCAGCATTCAAGACATCTGTTTTTTAAGAACACGTTTCAGGCTCAGGAGACATTCCACTACATCAGCAAATTCTGACAAGTATGCATTATTCATTTCAATGGTATTTTTCTGTTGGGTGGCGTTCATTTCTTCTGATGCTCAGTTTCACTGGCAAAATTGTCTTTGAAGAGTACAAATGAGCGTCTACGTGGATGCGCAACATGCTTTGTATTGCATCTTTCAACAAACGGATTATATCCTTCCAACATTGCTTGCTTCTAAATTTGCTTCTTCACTGTATTCAATCTCGCTTAAAATGTTTTCCTTCCTGAATTGATACAGAACAACATAAGGAAAATGCAGCTCTGTAAACATATATCTTTAAGAATAAACAATTCCAATGAGTTACTGATTGGAGTCTGGTCTGTGATATCTGGTCCTGGCATTTTGCTCAGGAACAGTTTTGGGTCAGTGATGCTTGACAGAGGTCTTGTTTGCTGATGCATTGCCGAGTGCTGTTATTACTTGACTATGCAGTTCTACAACTGTCGTTCTCCAGGGAGAATACTTGTCTTTTCAGAGGTGTGATCTCTACTGCCATGGTCAATGAGTTCTGTTTCTTCACTGACCATATGGCTTTGAGCTGCACCAAAGAATCCTATAGCACTAGGTCTCCTTCAGAATCTGAGCACTAGCTGAATGTAAATCCAGCCGTGTAGATGTCTTCTTTTGGCAGGGCTCAAAATGACAGCATTGATTATTGAGAGCTCTTCTTCCAGCACTCTGGTTGAGTTGTAAAACCCTGTCCTGAAATAGAAAAGTTCCTTACTTTACTGCCCAATGCCTGAGCAACGGGTAGTGTTTATAACTGTTTCAGAATTCCTTCACACTTACGTTCTGTTTTGGCCTGCTTTGCATCTGTATGTGTCTACATCAGAAAAGAAAAGCAGGTCAGAAGGAAAACAAATGCAAGCTAAAACTGAAATGAAACTATAAAAACCAAAGCAACAAAGCAAAAAACCCACCCAAGTTCTGTTAGGCCCAGCGTCAGTGTATCTAACAGTTCTGCGAGGCTTAAAGCCAAGGTTGGTCTTTTTAGCAGCTGCTACAGGGTAAGGAAACTGAAAGAACCTGATAGGGAGCAAAATGAGTGGTAGAAAATTCTTTTCAAGAGAATTTAAGAAGCCTGCCTATTCTGTAGAATGAAATTTTATTCAGTGATGATGAATAGCACCTGTAAAGTAGAAAACTTTTTTAGCAAGAGAGGATGAATATTAGCTTTGAGAATGTATTGATTATAGCAGCGACGAGAGAGGTTGTACCAGTGAAACTGTGATATGTTCATCCTCTGAATGCAAATAATGATGGGGTGTTGTGCTTCTGCAAAAGGTATTTGAGCACATACAACATTAACTAGTGGATCTTTACCATTCTCAAACATGTATGGGATAGACAAACAGTTGCCCTATTCTGTGCACATGTAATTGAAGGGTAGGCTGGATGAAGAGACTTGCCCAAGGGCATAGAGGAAGACTGAATCCAACAATTGCTCTTGTCAACCAGTGCATCATTTATCACATTGCTGATTAAGTGGAGGGTCCTACATTCTATTATTGGTGATGCTGACAAGAAGGATGCATTAGTCCTGGTAAGGTGGCATACAAATGAACCGCGTTAATTTAAGTACCATTAAAAACACAAGACAGAAGGAAGAAAATCAATGCTTTGTTTTATAGTAAAGAAAAAATCAATAAGGAAAGAAATGGTATTTTCTAGGATCTTCAAAAATGTGTTAGACAATAGGGAATAGTTAGAGGGAATTAAAACTGCTTAATATAAGTTGTTGGTGTCCTTTTAGAGAACAACAGTTTAAAGCACTCATTGTGTAATAAAAACCTGAGTAAAATCCAAAAGCACAAACTTGTGAGGAGGAAATAATATCAAGAAAAGGCTAATTGTTGGGTTGCTGTTTGTTCTTTTAAATTAAAATGGCAGCCAGTTGCAGTGAGTCTGTAAAAACATCAGAAAAGAAGCTAAGAAATAAAATAAAAATAAAAAAATGGAATCAAGTTTTGACTATTGCTCTTGGCAGTCTGCAGTTTAGAGATATCATAGAGTTAGAGAATCCCTTTGGTTGGATTAGACCTTTAAGATTGTCCAACTGTTAATTTAGCATTATCCTGTCACCGATAAATCATGTCCCATAATATCCTGAACCAGAGGTTGTATCTGAACCATCCTATTTAATAGTCTTTGACATTCCTTTAATAATTTTTAACTGCTCATTAAAGACAATATTCTGTCAAAACAAATCCCACCATTTATATTACAAATCAGAGTGTATTATATTTATAGTGTTTATCATATTAACAATCAGCGAGTTTGGTTTGCTTTAAACTTCTTGTGGAGTACCCCTACTTCTTATAAGATGACAAATTATGAAAATTGTTCCTTTAACTCCTTTCTCATATAGTTTCACAGTTAGCCAACAGCTTTCCCTTGTCTCTTCACAGAATCACAGAATCACAGAACATTAGGGATTGGAAGGGACCTTGAAAGGTCATCAAGTCCAATCCCCCTGCCAGAGCAGGACCACCTAGACAAAGTTGCACAGAACATATCCTTGTTACCTGTGCCCAAAAGTAATTTATTTGTTAAACATTTGTAGTCTTCTATATTTGTTTTCTCTTAAATATAAGTCATTCAATACCTGTAAAGATAATTTTGTTCCTCTATTCTTCATCAATAACTTTGGTAGCACACATATCATTTTGGATATAAATTTATGCAGAATTTATAGAGAATTTGTGAACTTATGATGGTCTCCTCTTTGTTTTCTGTTTCTTCCCGATTCTTTCTATTATTTCTCTTTTTCTCTTTGACTGGTGGTGAGTTTTCTACAGTAGATTTGCAATACCTACCGACAGTGTCTCAGGAGTCTTTCTTAAGTGATAATATACCTGATGTTGAGTCTATCAGCCATTTACCCTCTGCTTTACTGTTGATTGTCATGTTATATAAAGCATTGCCACTCCTTTTTCCACCTGTCCTCCAGATCTCTCTTATTATGGTGGGAAAAAAAGAGCTAGATGCCGGGAATGCTGCCATCCTATTTGTCCATGTTGTTTCCTGCCTTTTAGTTTTCTGTACAGAAGAGCTTTCCCCTAGACATCACTAGCTGAAATTTTCAGCACATATTGGTGAAGGACTTTGTCTAAGTTTCATGGAAAATGGCATTTCCCTAGTTGCATCATTCTTTGCTGGATTTCCACTGGGGAAAATTTTAAGAAATTTGTGGGGCAAGGTTTATTTCTCATTATAACAGTATTTAATTGCTTCATAATTCCTGTAACAACATTACAATTCTGTATTAGAATCCTGTTCTGATAGTTTATTAAGATTTTCATGTATTTATTGTAAAGGCTCTTTTGCTGGTATTTACATTTTGGCTATAGTTTCATCAAATAGCATCGTTTAAATTAGAAGAACTCTGGCACAAACAGACAACACAACACCAGCTGTTATATGATAGATCAAAGCTGGGTGTCTTCCCTCTGACAGGGGGCTATAGTAAATGACAAGGCAAGAGTAGAGCTAGCACAACATATAATTCTGTATCTAAGTGAGGTTTTTTTCTTGAACTCACTTCCATCCACAAGATCTTTTGGTAATCAATTTCTCAGTTCAGTACGGAAAGTATGGTCAAAATATGTCTTCAGTTCCTTTCTTCAAATTCTGGTGCTATGAAAAAGGGTGAATCATTATTTTCTATTCAACTTCTTCATGTCACTTCTAACTACCATGTTTTCATAAAGTCATCTCTTTTATAGATTGAAGAGTCTTGGTATATGCAGTCTTTTCATGTTAGTTGACTTCTTTGTTCGTGCTTGCCATGTTTTTCTGTTCCTTTCCTCAGCCAACTGTATTTATTAGGGGATGACAGGAATCAAAACTGAATGTATGGCAGTTTTCCATCCTTTTCAAAATAATGCCTAACATCCATAACATCCAGTCCCTTTTTCAGTAGTGTTAAGCTGGTATTTGCTTAGAATTAACTATTATAACACCAAAATCTCCTTCCTAAATTGTAGTAGCTATTTAATAGTTCATCATTACAGACTAGCTGGAATCTCATTTGTTTTTCCTCCTTATGCTTTAGTTCACTTTACTGATGCACAATTTCATCTGCCATTTTACTGCTGATTATTTTGGTATATAACATCCTCTACAAAGATTCTCAGATAGTTGTTTGAGATTTTTTTTAACCGTCAGACTACTTTCATCCCATTCAATCCCTCTTCTGCATCATTTATGAGTACAGTGGACTGAATCAGCCCTAGCAGAGATGGCTATACACTTTTCATTGAGAAAACTAATGCTTTGTTCTTGCCCTTTTGTCTATGCTTTAGTGTGTTATTAGTTGATAAGAATGCCTTCCCTTTTACTTGTATTAGCTAAAGTCTTTAGGGAGAAACTTGTAAAGCTTTCTCCCCTCCAGATTATAGTTGTCAGCTGGATGACATTCATCTAGAACCTCCCTAGTTTCCTCAGACAGTTACACCAGATTTGTGAAGCATAAGTGTCCTACTTGACTCGTCCATTGTACACTATTTGCTTATATGTCTATTTTTAATCGTCACTATTGCTTTAGCCAATACATAAGTCATATCTTCTTCTACAGATTTTCACATGATGTTAGGCTTTTCTGCTAATTGCTATCTCTGGAACCCCACAAACACCTTGAAGAAGTTCACATTAAGCTACTCTGATATCAAGGCTGATGTGAGACATCGCATGTTACCTTTACAGTTCAGTTTTAGGCTGAAACTCCTGGCTGCAATGTGCCCTTGTGGCCAAGAAGGCAAATGGCATCCTGGGCAGGATCTGAAGTGGAGTGGTTAGCAGATCGAGAGAGGTTTTCCTCCACCTCTAATCTGCCCTGGTGAGACCACATAGAATCACTGAGGACTGGAACCTTATGACCAGTTCTGGGCCCCTCAGTTCAAGAGAGACACACAAAGAGTCACTCTGTGAGAGACTGGAGACAGTCCAGCACAGAGCCACAAAGATGATAAAGGGAATATCACACCTCCCTTATGAGGAACGGCTGAGGGAGCTGGGTCTCTTCAGCTTGGAGAAAAGGAGACTGAGGGGTGACTTCATTAATGTTGATAAATATGTGAAGGGTGGGTGTCAGGAGGATGGAGCCAGGCTCTTCTCAATGTCATCTCGTGATACGACGAGGGGGAATGGGTCTGAGCTGGAACATAGGAGGCTTCACATAAACATGAGAAGGAACTTCTTCCCAGTGAGGGTGACAGAGCACTAGAAGGGGCTGCCCTGGGGGGTTGTGGAGTCTCCTTCTCTGGACACGTTTAAAACCCACCTGGATATGTTTCTGTGCGACTTGGTTCAGGTAGATTGGACTGGATGAGGTTTTCAGGTCCCTTCCAATCCCTAACATTCTACGATTCTGTGTGAATCATGAGAAACATTTGCTGTATTTCCTATCAACTTTGTGCTGAAACCTTCAGTTTGAAAGAAAACCTCTTATGCACTCCTGAAAAGAAAGATTCTCCCCAGTGAATAGAAACCAAAAATTCATTTAGCATCTCATTTATGGCCTTGTTTCCTTCAAGAGCTCCTGATGTTTGTTTCAGAGTGTTGTCAAAGTTTCCATTTTCTTTGCAAAACTAAAATGCTTTACTGCCCTTATAAGTTGTTAGTGAGTCATCTTGGATGCATGTGTTTCTTTCTCCACATCTAGGTATATAATCCTGGGTTTTGAGAGAGATGTTGAGGTCTATAAATCATCAATGCAGGGCTAAGCAATGTGAAGATTCAACACTGTGAGTGTTACTGAAGTAACTGTGGTTTTTGGGAATGGAAATCAGGTATCTTGGGATGTTATTTAACCTTTCATTACAATGTGCAATTTAAAATGAATTGTTTGATCACAATCCAACTTTCTATTTCCTAAAAAGAATAAGAAATTAATTTGCTTATTAGATGTCAGTGATCTGGGAACACTGCAGAAGTCTCTCCCAGATGTATTCTCCCTCCTGAATGCATCCTTTAATATTATACCTTTCACATTGTGATGGTCTTAAACAAAACTGAAAACAAAGACAGTAATCCAGAAGACTGAGATAGTTTAGTAAACTTTCTAATCACACTTTTCTATGAATTCATATACCTGTCAAAAATCAAAGGCTTTGGCAAACGTGTGATGACGCTGGAGTTCCAGCACAAGCCTCCCCACAAGACCTGCCTGCTGGCCCTCTGCCCTATGTTCACTTCCCTTTCTCCTGGGCTGCATTGCTAGACTAATTCCACACACAGAGTTGAGAAAACTTTCACTTTCCCATTGCAGTGAGGTTGTATTGTGTGGAGGAATTTTTGTTTTGGTGTTTGTGGGAATTTGTTTTGTTTTACTGTTGAAAGTATGCATTTCTGGGATGACATTTTCAGGTCTATTTTTCAAATTCTTTTTAGATGACTTATTTTTTTTTATGCGAGTTCTATTCTGGTTATGAAAAATCCAAGTCGTGATGCCCCAGCAAGGTGGACAAACTGCTCCAGCTTTGCCTGTATTACTACTTTTTCTTCTCCCTGATGCAGCACCAGTGCAGCTGTCAAAATATTGCAGATACCTGTGCTGAGAGATTTGACCTGAGGCTTGTCATCAAGTTCCTATAGCCTTGACATAATTGACTGCTTGGCTTTGACAGCCCTTTCCAGCAATGGTATCAATTAACCCTGAGGACTGAGGGCTCCTCGCACCACAACACTGCTACATTTCTCTCCTAGAAAAAAAAAAAAGGATCATCTAAAGCAGATTTCTTCCAGAGTCACCTACTGAAACCTCTGTTTAAGATGAAGAAAAATAGTGGGACAACTAAGCCATGTGGCATTTCTAATAACTCAAGAGCCCTTGAGTGTCCAGTGTCAAGTAAAAGAGTAACACAACTCTCCAGGCAGCTTCTTTTAACCTGTGGTGTGTCCGGCAATCTCAAGTTGCTACAGGTAAGGGAAAAATGTTATTCTTTAATTTGAACTCAACTTCCTGGCAAATTAACCTCTACCTGGGACATATCAAAACAGGATTGCCTTTTCTTGCATGATCGGAGCACTGCACAAACGAGCACAGAAACAAATGCAGCTACAGTGGTGATCTGTGCAATGCTAATGTGATGTGTAGCACCAAACCCACAACCAAACACATGAACTAAGGCAGCAAAGGAAGGTGCAGGCATATACTCATTAAATGTTGCCTCTATCAAAAGCCTGAGTCAACCTATCAAAGAAATCCCATTAGCACCAAGGCAAGAGCCTAGATGCAGACACAGTGTTCTGTTACTAGATTTTTGCCTCTGCTTCAGGGATCTGTCTTCCATCTACAATTCACCATGGATTTGTTTAACAGCAGGAACTATTTGTTTAAAACCTCAGGTGTGCTTGATATTTTCCTTTTCGAAAAGCAGTTATAACCTCTATTTTTCTAAAGAAAAATGAATCTCAACTGAGAAAAAAAATCATTGTAGAAGGAAGGAGGGGGTATTTTTCCCTTTACCTCATGTAATTCTCTTTAATTGAAAAAGTAAAAAAGTTCAGAGAGTCTGTTCTTGAAAGTTCATTTCTTACTTGAGGCAAGCTTACTACTTGCTTAAGGCTTCATTAGAAAAAGAATGTTTTGAAATAAACTCCACAGTAAAAGCCTTTGAGAAGGTAAGTTGGGAATCTGCATCATAATCAACCCTCTCACTTCTGTGAAAAGCACAGATGTGTTTTGAACTAGGCTTTTAGCCAAAGATAACTATCTTGTATTCATAACACATACATACTCTGGGAGAAAATCCAGCCTAGGGGGCTGAGCTATGGAGGCACTGGTCACCTGCAGCTCTGAACAACTTCAATGGGAAGTAGATGTCCCTGTAGATCAGAATTCACTGAAATAGAAAGTCAGCCTCAGGATAAAAGGAGACTTTTAAAAGAAATTTAATTTACAGAAAGAACTGTGATTGCTTAGGGTGGTTGCAAGCTACTGTGCTAAGACCACTCCAAAGGCCCCAGACAGTGTTTGATGGAGTAGAAACAAGGTCATCTACTTTTGGGGTTACAAATTGTTAGTCATCTTACTTAAAAACAACAAACCTCAACAAACCTACAACTGGAAGGGACTGATTTCCACTAGGTACAGGAGGAAAATGAAACCCCAACAGAATATAAGGCATGAGAGAGTGAAAGGTATGGAAACTTCAGCATGAGGGCATAAATTAGATTCCTCATTCTTTGAACGACCTTCATGTAGAAGTGACTTGTGTAACACAAAACCTAATTTCTTGAATAAAAATTCTAGAATTCATCCCAATTGTCCACAAAAACTGTAAATGTGCAAATAAACACCTATTCTTGGATCTGCCAAGAAAAAGACATTTTACTGGAGTCTTGTGAGAAAAGAAAACCAAAAGATGACATGAAGTAAAAAGGATTGTAATTGCCCAAGTTTCAGAAATCAAACCGCTAGTGAAGCAAAGCTCAGTTCAACGTCAACATTTAGATTGCTTTTCAGCTGATAGGTAGTTTGGAGAAAATAGTGATGCAAGTTAGGGATAGAAATAGTGATACAGGGTAGGAATGAAGGGAATGAACTGGGCAGTGTTCTTTGGGGCATGCTAAGGGATAGATTTTCAGATGTTCTGGACATTCCTTTCCATTCTGATACTAATTACCAGGTTTCCACAGCAGTTCAGTGCCCAGCAGGCTACAGCCCTTTGACAAACTGGCTCCTTGTTATTGTAATTACTTGCTTGGCTAGCTAGAACCTTGGAAAGGCTTTCTGTGTTTTGAAGGTACCAAATGCCTTGATCTTCCTTTTCTTTTTCTCTACTCCTGCTGCTGTTCTGAGGCAGAAGTCCAGGTATAGCTGTCTATGAAATTACCACACTGGTTCAGCAGCCTGAATCTGCTTTAGAAGTTGGTAATAACATTAAAGCCACATTAATTTTAACGGTGGGGGAAGGAAGGATGTATTTTGAAAACCTTGGAAAGCAAGAGTTCAACACTCTTTCAGGATTACCAAGTTATGGCTGGTTGGTTCAAGCAAAACAATTTATGGCTGATTCAGTTTAATATCACTATACGTCTCCAACATCCATTCTACCCCTACAACAAGCTGCAACTTTTAATTCTATTTGTAGCCAGAGTTTTTGGCAGTTCTTGGTTTATGGTGTCTATTCTAAAAACAAGTTGAGCAGGCTTTGCAGAAGTAGGGACTGACATCTTGGAGCATGTGGCCCTGTTCACATGAAAATTTATTTGGGTCACTCTGGCTAGGGTCTGGTTCCACAACACTCAGGACACCTCTCAAATTCAATCTGTTTCTAAGCTCTGCATGGAGCTGTAGACCAGCACTAGGTGAGGTTTGCTTAGATCTTCCTGGTGGAGTTGTACCCTGACAGTGGTGATGACTGAGTCCTGGGCTCTTTTCCAACAAACTATTTCCTATGGATAGAGCAGAACAGTATTAAGTAAGAAATTAATCACCTGGTGGCTAGGCAAGGCAGGACCATATTATTTTTGCTCTAAAGAGCACCCAAATGTCTGCACCCATACAACTGAAACAGTGCGCTGGCTACTCAGCTATGCTCACTCAACAGCTTAGTCGGGAATAGAGTTAACATGCACTAACAAATGGTGCACTGAAAAAGGAAGATGAGAGAGAACAGAAACTTTACATTAACTTCTCAGCTCAGTTACGATGTACTGTATGACTTTAGGCTATTTCTTCTCTTTCTTTCCTGGTCACTTGGGAGTGTAGTGTTCTAGAGATACCAGCCAATTCATTAAGAATTACAGTGACTAATTATGAGGGACCCAGTTGCATCTGTTCTGCTCTGACAGCTTGTAGCCTAAATCATAAGTTCTGACAGCTTGTAGCCTAAATCATAAGTTCTGAGCCATGCAACTTTATTTTTATTAGAAAAAAAAACCCTGTATCACGAACCTCTGTCATTGCAGAAGGTCTTGAATGTAATCATCTCTAGTAATTAGATCTAAAGCGACACCACTTGGGAACCTGCAATTCCTGAAGCTTTCAATATGGCACAAATCAGAATTTAGCCAGTTTTCAAAATGATGACATTATCAAATGCATCTGAATTAATTTAGAGGCTTCACTGGGCCTGTAATATAAGAGTACAAAATAATCCATTGCTTACCTGGTACTGTATTGGAGGCACTTGCTAAGGGACTCAGGAAATGCTACAGTAATGTAAGGAAAGGAAATTGCAGGAAAGCAAAAGGGTTTGAACACCAAAATTAGAAGAATTCTCTTACAGGCTGTTCTTGAAATCAGTTAACTCCAGAATCCAAGAATGTGTAAGCTTTATGTGTTCAGCATGGCTGGATCCTGTCTCACATACAGTCACTGGTGAGGGCATGAGATCACAACACATCTTCAGCAACAACCAGTATAAGGCAGCTCTTCTCTACCAATCCATCTATTTTGTGAAGCTTTAAGAATTTACTTCTTTCATCAGGTTTAGTTTAACTTAGCCAGCAGGTGCAAAAAGTAAGAAGTGCAGCAGAAATGAGGTGAGTATACATTATGCATGAAGCATCACTGCAAAGCTTCCATTTTTGCAAACTGAATAGTAACAATGGGAGAAAAGGAGGACAAAGAACAGGAAAAGTCTGAAGGTGTGTTCTGAAAAGGATGTCACTGAAAACTCTGTACCACAGAATTTGGGTGCGGGAAGTTTGGAGATTATTCCCTAAACGGCATGATGGTTCTGAGTACACAGAGAATTGTAGGAGAAGATCAGATTTCTGGGGGTTTTACTCTAATTTATAAACCACGTGGGGAACATGGGCTTTTGCACGCAGGCTGCCAGTTCTTTAACTTGCAAATTTTTCATTTGGCAGACTTAGATTCAACATCAGTTTCTTTAACTAAAATGAACAAATGTAATAACAGAAAGGTACAGTTGGGATATAAAACATCTCCAAGTTTGGTGACACAAAGACTGCTAGTAGACCCCAGCTATACAATAACTGTTTTTACACTGAGAATATGAACTGAGCACTTGGATAAGAACCATGCCTTTTAAAACATTTTTATTTCATACACATTTATCATTCAGGAAACTGCTTATGTTGTTTTTCCAATCACTTAAAGAAAAACTGAACAATATAATGCCTGTTACATAACTTTTAAAGAAGTCTTGAGAATGGAAGTAAACATTGGTTGAGTCACAGAATCACAGAACATTAGGGATTGGAAGGGACCTTGAAAGATCATCTAGTCCAATCCTCCTGCCACAGCAGGACCGCCTAGACCAGGTTGCACAGGAACATATCCAGGCAGGTTTTAAATATCTCCAGACAAGGAGACTCCACAGCCCCCCTGAGCAGCTCCTTCTAGTGCTCTGCCACCCTCACCATGAGTAAGCTCCTTCTCATATTTATGTGGAACCTCCTGTTCCAGTTTCACCTGTTGTTCCTTGTCCTATAATTGGATTCCACTGAGCAGAGCCTGGCTCCATCCTCCTGACACCCACCCTTTCCATATTTATAAACATTAATGAGGTCACTTCTCAGTCTCCTCCAAGCTAAAGAGACCCAGCTCCCTCAGCCTTTCCTCCGCAGGGAGATGCTCCACTTCCTTCATCATCTTGGATTACATTAAATTGATCTGACTTTGAGTAAATAAATAGAGACCATAAGTGGAAAGTACTTAGAGAACCATTATAACTGAATAAATGGGCCAAAAACACTGTCTCGTGCCTCTCCTACACAAGTAGCTGAAGATGGTGGGTTCATCTGAGATTGAATCTGATCTATTGCTGCTGTACATGTTGCCAGGCTACAGCAAATATTAGCAATCACATAAGATTATATTTCTTTAAAGAAGAGTGGGGAGGACGTGGAAATACAACCCAATAAACTGACCCGTCTTGCAGCTACATCATCACCTCCGTGAGTTTACTCAAGCATTTCCTCGGTGGGTTTACTCGGTGGGTAAACTTCTTCTTTAATTCCATTTATTCACAAAGTGTAGTTTAATACCATAAAAGTAAAGAAACCCTGTGAGAATCATAAAGAGTGTAAAGCTAGGTTTTTGGTTTGGGGTTTTAGGTTGCTTTTTGTCTTGGGGTTATTGTTTTTCCTCCATTCATATCAAACCACAGTAAGGAGATGAGATCTATTAACATCAGGAATAGCTGGTGTTGCCTTTATCAAATAAATCTTTGTAGGACATTTAAATAGTTGTAAGAGATTCTGTAAATTTTACATTGGATCAGAAGAGATCTTAAACACAAGATTAAACAATTTTTTAAACACAGTCCAAAATACTTGCTTTTTCGAAATAAAATAAATCGTAGGCTAAAGGAGGATTTCTTGAACAGAGAACAGCAAGTATGTCCTGAACAGCAAGTATGTCCTTTAAAAGATTGAGGCCGCACCTTGAGTACCAGTTTTGGGCACCTCAGTGCAAGAGAGACATCGAGGTGCTGGAACGAGTACAGAGGAGGGCAACTAAGCTGGGCAAGGGCCTAGAGAATAAGTCTGATGAGGAGAGATTGAGAGAGTTGGGGCTGTTTAGTTTGAGGAAGAGAAAGGAGACCTCATTGCTCTCTAAAACTATCTGAAAGGACATTGTAGAGATGTTGGTGCTGGTCTCTTCTCATAGGTAGTTAGTGACATAAGCAGAGAGAATGGTTTCAAGCTCCAACAGGTTAAGTTTAGATTGGACATCAGGAAAAAATTCTTCATGGAAAGAGTGGTCAGGCATTGGAATGGGCTGCCCAAAGTGGTGATTGAGTCACCATCTTGGATGTGTTTAAAGGTTGCTTAGATGTAGCATTGGAGGATATGATTTAGGGGTGAACTTGTAGAGTAAGATTGATGGACTCGATGAGCCCAAGGGTCTTTTCCAACCTGAATGATTCTATGATTCTATGAAATGATGTTTCATAAACTTCCAAAGTTTACATCTTCCACTGGTAATCAGAGATTTTTGCTTATTACTAGCAATAAGCAAAATTTAGAATTCAAACCATCATTGTTTATTCCCCAGCATGCAACTTGTGATTGGCAGCATTGTAGAGACTCCTTACACTGAAGATCCTAAACTAAAAGTGACAGAGGTGTATCAAACAAACAAACAAACAAAAAATCAGTGAAAATCTAAAAAACTGAATAATTTAAAAACAAATAATGAAGACACATTTGTAACTACATCTTCTGCAATACTTCTGATCAGTCAACTAGAGACATCAAACTACTGGAAAAAAAAAGAACTGGAGCAATCTGTACTCAGTATCGTTTCGCAAGTGGCATAAAGAAAATTGAAGAAATGAAAAGGCAAAGATGAAAGCTAACCTAGTTTAAAAACAGGTATAGAAGGTTGCCTTTTTAAAGAGTTGTTTAAACTGCTTATTTATAACTGAACCTTTCAAATACACATGATTTGTTAGAGTAATATGTAATTTAGCTTTGTCTGTCTCCCTGTCTCTCCAGACAGACTATTTGAAGGCCTTACCTTATACAGTTGGACCAATACTATTGCACAAATTGCTACCTTTTGAAGGCTGGGATGTGAAGCTGCCTGAACAACTGCCACTTTAGCACCACCATAAAAAATACATTTCATATAACAACTCTCTTCTCTTCAGGAGGAATAATGAAAAAAGGCAAAATAAAAAGGCACAGCCATCCACTTTGCCAGAAAAGTTGTGCTTTGTGTGTTTTTTCTCCCCCTCTCACCGAATCACGTAACATTAGGGATTGGAAGGGACCTCAAAAGATCATCTAGTCCAATCCCCCTGTCACAGTAGGATTACCTAGACCAGGTTGAATCAACTTAGGGATTTTCAGAGCTGCTGAGCTAAGCTGGGCTCATGCAGCACAAACTGAGGACTCAGCAGACACCCCAACATCAAAGCACATCTATTGTGGGAGGTTTTCTGAACACCCTTGCTGCTCCCCAGCTGCACTGGGGCTCCTCTTCTGCCATACCACACTCCCCATCCAGCTCCACCAACTCTCATGAAGCATCTTCCTCTTTTTCCCTCTGTCTTCTCATCAAAGACTGGAGACATGCCTTTTATTAAAATGGGAAAGACGGGGTACGCTCCCTGCATGAGATCATGCAAAGGGATGCACAAGTTAGGGGATCCCTGGGTGTGTGGGACTACATGCCTGCACTGAGTGAAGCCTGTCCTAGACCTCACTTTACCAATATTGTGGCTTCTGCATAACAGTCAAGTTTTCATTTTTATTGCTATTGGCCACACAACCAACTGACTTGGTAAAAGATGCAAGTTCTTGTACCTTGTAATTAACAGCGGTGTTAATGTTCTTAACACCAAGGCCACTCTTGAAAAATATTTCAGTGCCCCCAATCTCATGGAGTAGATGTTTAGTTATGTTTCTCTAACAGCCAACCATCTTCAGCAGGATGTACACGTTCACTGACGTCAGCCTGGTCTAATGAAGATGGTCATCACACCAGTTTAACTTCAGCCATTCCTGGCCAGCACCATTTTTGTTTCAGCTACTGACTCAAATGCTTCCTAATGTCTAAGCTAAAACCAGCTTAGACCATTCTGTGCACATGACAGCCCTGATTTTCTAGCTCTAAGTGGGAAGATTTAGATCAGATCTTCCTCTTACTGATTTTCAGTAAGAAAATCTTGCTGAGGCCCGGGAACAGGTTGCCCAGGGAGGTTGTGGCTGCTCTATCCCTGGAAGTGTTCAAGGCCAGGCTGGATGGAGCTCTGGGCAACCTGGTATGGTAAGAGGTGTCACTGACCATGGCAGTGGGTTGGGACGGGGTGATCTTTGAGGTCCCTTCCCTAACAGCAGGTACAGTACTGCACTTACAATACCTATCAATCAGAATAAGCAGAGGCTGAGGTCTGATGAGTCTTTCAGGATAAGAGATAAGATGAACTGCAGTTTGTTGCTATGAAAAGTGCTCTGAGGCTTCACCCTGCTTGTTACATAGCAGTATCTTGAAACTTGCACCTCAGCTAATGTGTGGGACATGCACCTAGGTCTGAGAAAGGCAGAGCTCCTACAAAAAGGGTCTGGGATGCTAGAAAGCTCAGATTTTGGACCAAGGTTTCCCCTGAGAACACGTGAAACTGTGTACTGGTTGCTCACCCATGGCACATTTTAAGCTATGTAAGACATTAAATAACTGTGTTTAGAAAAGGCAAAAGTTCAAATCTTCATTCAGAGGTAAGGAGATGATAATTTGAAGACAAACACTTGTTAATAATTTTTAGTCAGGTAATGAGAAAAGTCCAGCTTAACTCTGTAAGATTTTGTTCAGCAATCCCACAGCAACGTCTAATTTCATTTTACTACAGCAACTTAAAGAAATATTTGACTTTATCATATCCTTCCAAGACTAGTCTTGTATTTTAACGTTTCAGAAGGTTAAACTGTTACTTAGCTGATGAGTACCTGACCAAGAGATACAAGATAATGTCAATAAAAATTAGTTTGTAAACTAGACAGGACTCATAGATATTCATAGCATAAACCCAACAGTCAGAGTAGTTCAGCACCTCCTATGGAGGAATTTAAGTTCCTGGGGTATTCACAAGTAACAGGCACTCACGAGGGTAGTGAACAGTGAGAAGTGTGGAACTAAGTATCCAGCAGATTTCCATTGCTCTCCTGAGTACTGATACTGCAGTGCTGACATTTTAATGAAAACAAAGTAATAATTTTACCTCGCCTAAACATTTCAGTTCAAGTACTTTGGGACTAGATGATCTCTGAGGTCCCTTCTCAAACAGCAGGTACAGTACAGCACTTAGTATACCTATGAATCTGAATAAAGAGGCTGAAGTTCGATGAGAAATCTTTCAGGAAAAGAAACAAGATGAACTGCAGTTTGTTGCTATGCAAAGTGCTCATAGTACTTTCAAGTACCGGGAAATCAGCCCCAGCCATGAGCGGGGCACAGCCAGCTGCTGAAGAGCTGCTCTGGCAAGAGGGTTGAACATCTGTAAAGCAAAGCTCGGAGAAGATTACACTGGTATGTCATCTAATGCAGCTTAAACAGAAATAAACACAAACCTTGTGGGTCCTGAGCCCTTGCTCAGCTCCAGAACCAAAGCACCTCGAGCTTTTCTTCCGAGTTCCTGCCCTAACAGTCCGTTTCGGCCACGGTCTGCAGTGGACTGCTTTGTCCCACGTTCTGGATTCCCAAGCGTAACGCAGAAACCCACAGTTCGAGCGCTTAAGTGTCAAAACGCACAAGTTTCAATTAAATCACGTTTCGTCGCCAGGAAGGGCTGGCGGAAGAGTCAGCGCAGAGTCATAGCGGACGGTCAGCGGGGACACCGCCAGCGTTTCCCCCTCCACACTGCCAAGTACCCGGCTCTAGCGCGGCTTTGCCGCTGGCTCCGCAGCTCCGCTCCAACCCCCTCCCCCCTGCACGCGCGCCCGACGCCGCGCACCGCGGGCACAGGACGGCACTCCTGGCCCGCACCGCGAGAAGTTCCGACTGCCAGCGTGCGGAGCTTGACCCGCGCGGCCCCGCGTTCCGTCCCGCTGGGGGAGGTGCCTCTCACGCCGTGGCCAGACCCGTGGGGTCCTGTGGGGCAGGTGGATTTACGCTTCCCGCGCGCTCCCTACTCGCACCGCCGCGAGGAGGGGCGGGCACGACGCGTCGAGGCCACAGTGAGCGCTGCCGCCTCTCGAGCGTCTGGAGCGCCCGCGCTGCGCCCTGCGGGAGGGAGCGGGTGGGGCGGGGCGGGACGCGGGGAAAGGAAGGTTCGTCCTGCCCCGCTGCTGCTGCTGCTGTCACCCGCGCCGCACCCTGGGCAGCCATGTGAGAGAGCCGCGGTTGGCGGCGGATCCCGCCCCCGGGGTGGGGGGGCCGGCCCCGTCAGGCCGCCGCGCTCAGGCTCTGCGGGTCCGCGAAGACAGCGGGCGGGCGCGACCAGCCGGCGGCGAGCCCTGTCTGCGGCCCCGCCATGGGAGCCGGGTGGGGAGCGAGGGTGGCCAACCCGAGCCACCTGCAGGGCTGATCCCGGCCCCAGCGCAGGTAGTGTGGAGCCAGCCTGCGGGGTAAAGGGCTGTCCCAGCTCCCCTCAGCCCCCACCGCAGGAAGGGTCGTTGTGCGTTCCCGGCCCGCCGAAAAGTTGTTGCGGGCGGAGCGCACTGCCCGCGGTGCCGGCAGTGAGNCGTGGAGGTGGGGCCGTGCTGGCAGGTTGGAGCGTTCTCAAGGAGTCTCAAGCAGGGTACGTATTCCCAGATAGGAGGTTTGGCGTGGTTGTTTTTTGGGGGGAGGGGTGGGGGTTGTTGCAGCGGTTTCAGAGTGCGAGCCGGAGCGCTGCTGAACTCCTGGGTATGGGGGTAACGGAGCCTCTGCTGCGGAGACTGGGAACGACTCTGCCTGGCCTCTGGCACCCAAGAGCAGAGGTGGTGGGTGATCGCTGAGGTACTGGGTGCTTTGCCTTGTCTCGGCTAAGCTCGGCTCTGCTTGTCTCTAACGTAACTGTGTTCGCTGGCCGGTGTTTAAAACAGCCACAGCCCGGCCGCGGAACCGGGAGCGAGTAAGAGGTTAACGAGCATCATGAGCGGGCAGGCAGCCAGCAGGGCTCGGCCGAGCTCAGGACTCTGCTCGGGTTTGGGGAGCTACGTTTTATTCAGCCTCTTCACGGTTTGTTGTTCGAATGGTAAAGGGACCCCCAGGGTCTCGCAGGCACCTGCTTTGGCAAAACTCAACTCTGCCGAGTCGTGCGCCGTGCTGCCGCTGCTGCCGGGAGCCCACGGCGTCCGATCCGTGTCCAGAGCTCTGCTGTTTATAAGACTTGGCAGAGCAGGTGCTGAGGAGGAGGAAGGGTGAAGCACCAAGCTGTTGTTTGGCTTTATCCTAAACTATCAAGACAGGTCGCATATTGGTTTAGTGTTGCGTCGGTACAGGCAAGGGGAGCGGGGGTGTTGGGGAGAAGAAGTGGAGAAGCTGAAGTGTACCTAATCCTTCTCTTCCTAGGGACTGTGGATCTGTGAAGCGCTTCCCTCCAATGTGAATGCAGTGTCCCCTGTGGGATGCAGTAGGGGATGCCCAGCTCTACTGCAATGGCAATTGGAGCTCTCTCTAGTTCTCTTCTTGTAACCTGCTGCCTCATGGTTGCCCTCTGTAGCTCCACTATACCTGTACAAAAACTAGCCAGGGCTCAAGACAAACAGGAGATAAAGGCGAGCCAGGAGAAGAGAGATCACACATCTGCAAGAGACAGCCAGACAGGCCCTGGGAAAATGAACGAGATCAGCCGGAGTGGGAGGGAGGAGGGTAGCAGGGACTGGAAGAGCAAAGGAAACAGGAACTACTCCAACAAGGAGTCTTGGACTAAGCAGAAGCAGGCTTGGAGCAGCCAGGGAACAAGCAGTAAATCCGGGAGCCTTCAAGTGCCCGAGCAAAGGGATGCTACTCCCGAGGAACCTCAGGTGTCTGAAGATTCGTCTCTCCCAGAAGCTGTTGCAAGTGCGAGTCCTGAGCCGCCGGAGGAGTATGCCTACCCAGACTATCGAGGGAAGGGCTGTGTGGATGAGAGCGGCTTCGTGTACGCCATCGGGGAGAAGTTTGCACCGGGCCCCTCTGCCTGCCCCTGCCTCTGCACTGAAGAGGGCCCACTGTGCATCCAGCCCGAGTGCCCCAGGCTCCACCCTCGCTGTGTCCATGTGGACACCACGCAGTGCTGTCCGCAGTGCAAGGAGAGGAAGAACTACTGCGAGTTTAGAGGGAAGACCTACCAGACTCTAGAGGAGTTCATGGTAAGGGCTGGAGCCAACTGTAATCTTGTGAGTGCTTTTCTCATTTCAGACGGCTTTCTGTGCTCTCTCAGAGGGTGTTTAGTGTCCTCCTCTCCCTTTTAATTTCTGTGTTAATACCACTAATGCAAAGCTGTAGAATATTCCCCTTAAAAATGACCTTTCTCAGTCTATGATACTTTATGATATTTTTAAATTAAGGAACTGATGTCTGTTAATTCCTTTGGTATTTATAGTAAAAAATGCTACTCGAAAGGAGTACTCAGTGGTGATGTGAATTTTATGAAAAAATTCCTCAGTAACTTTTGTTTCCTTCTTCAACTGTTACCTGTGAAACTTATATCTTGCAAGGATTGAGCAGTGGTTTGTGGGCTGACTTTTTATTCCTAGAATCAGTCTGTGATGATACCTTTTCTGTAACAGTCCTTTCCCTTTTGGATCATTGAAACTGTGGGGCCAAGGCTGTGCAATGTTTTCTTTCCGAGAATGACTGGGGGCCTCCACTTTTAATAGAGCACAGCTCATAATCTAGATTACAGCAATAACTTAACAAAGGACTTGAAAAGCTTTATATGTAGGAAAATTCTTTTTATTCTAAGGTCTTTTTACCACTATTATAGACCAAAGACATTATCATTGAAAAATGCAGCTGATTACTTTCACTGGGAAGTTTCTGTGTTCTTCAGCGTATTGAAAATAAAGGAACAGAATTACTACTTTTTGCAGAATAAATCAGTGTCTCACCTTGCTCTCTTCATGCAGCAATGTCTGGAGCACTGGTGGCTTTCAGGGCATGGTTGGAAGCATTGTATCATCGTCCCTTTTTTCATGTCACCCTCAAGGACTGCACTGAGCAGGTTTCTTCTTTAAGAAGGAGAAGGTACCTGTAGCAGCAGCCAGTTTGTTTGATTTTTCAGAGATTGATTGTCAGATCCTTCTTTTTCCTGCAAAGTTAATTATGGGAGGTGGCCAAAACAGTGATGCTTCCACTTGCATTCTCTGTTCTGTTGTAAAGGCTTCTACTCTTCATTCACACTCTTCTTAATGAGCTGCATTGTAGTGGGAGAATTAAACTTCAGGGCTCCCTGTTCAGTCTGAACAAAACTGGCAGTGTTGGTGAAAAGGAAGTCTTGGAACAGTGATGTTTACATAAATCTTCTGCAAAGACTTTGTCTTTCAGCTTTCTTTTTAACATTTTCCAGCCTTCAGCCTTGGTGTTGATCCCCTCCTGTAATGAAGTGCCTATTCCCTTCCCAGTTTGTGTAGCCAGGTTTGGAAACACAAGTGAGAAGGGATACAGTTCCTTGGGATGTGCAAGGAAGGTTACTGGTGAGCTTAGGCAGTGAAACTGTAGCCTCACACATTTTGGTATGTGAAGACTTTGGTTATTAGTTGACTTTCGCTACTGGTTCCAATATGTTGAGAACAAACTGCAGGTGCAGCTGCTTGCCTGTGCCACTGCAGTCAGTGGAGCTGTCTTGCAACGGAAGGTACAGATGCAGTCAGATTGCTGCCGCTCAGATGAGCAACTGCAAGAGATGTTACTAACATACTACCTATTGGTTAAGTCAGGGAAGGGGTTATAAATGGACGGCAGTCTGATTTTTCTCTGTGTCTGCACCTTCTGTTTGTGACAAAGAGTACCAACCATCACTGAAAGAAGACAGGCAACCCCCTCACTTTTAAGGGGCATTATCTGCACATTGATGTATAGATGTGCAAATATGCATGCAGGTTTGGAACTTTGTTTGCATTTCTTTAATCCCTCCAGGCTTTGGGGGTGTTTGTGTGTGTTTTCCTGTTTTTGAAAGGGACCTGGATATTGACACCAAACACAGCTCAGGCCGAGGTGAGGGATGAAGTCTCATAAAGCTGTTCCCTTCAGCACTACTGTACCCTCAGAGGGTTCCCAGCCATCCATTCAGAAAGCCTTAGTTGGTGAAATGCTGTCAAGATAATACTCTGCACTGAAGCTCGAGCTTGCTGGGCACCTGCTTTACTAGATATTTTTCAGTTGTAGAGCAAGACTGTAAGAGGAAACCCCCCTGATTTATACACTAGGGACTCTGTGCTGCAGAACCCCTCTCCTTTGTGATATCTTCCTATGCGACTGGAGCTAGGGGATCCTGCTGTGGCAGGGGGATTGGACTAGATGATCTTTCAAGGTCCCTTCCAATCCCTAATGTTCTGTGATTCTGTGATGCCATAAATCATCTTCAGAAGTGTAATGTTTAGGAAAGACCTCAATTTTTGAAGTTATTGGTTTGTGTGTCTTTTTTAGACACTCTGCTATTTATTTGTGAATCACTTACTTGGAAGTCTGGAAGTCAACAAACTGAAATGGGTTTTGTATCATCTGTTGTATTTCAAAGTCAGAAGTAAAACCAAGACTGGTGTGTTTATTTTTGGCAGTATTCATGTTCTCACAAGTTGTGTAAGTGGCAAAGGAATATTTAAAAAGCCCAGTACACTAGCAAATAACTTTGGGATTATGATTGGTTTTTAACTTTTTTTTTTTTAACTTACGTGTTTTCAAGGCTTAAGGAATCAAAAGTAGGTTATATTGGATCTTTTATTGTTTTGGTTTTGGTTTGTTTGTTATTAACTAATGTTTGGCATGTGGAAAGGGTAGAGAGAAAGCTGAAATTACTTTGACTAGAACTTCAGTGAGTGCAAATGATTTGTCACTTCATAATTATGATGATTTACACTAAGTTGCTGGATAAATCCACTGCCTTTACTAAGCTAAGGTTTCCTTCAGTGTCTCACTGATGGGATATGTACCTGTTTACACAATGGTGTATTAGCCTTTTTTATGCTTACAGCTCCATTTATACATAGAGTCATAGAATCATAGAATCATTAGGGATTGGAAGGGACCTTGAAAGATCATCTAGTCCAATCCCCCTGCCACAGCAGGATCACCTAGACCAAATCACACAGGAACATGCTTCCGTCTAAATAATTCTAGACAAGTTATTTTTCCTTGCCATCTGGACTCCATTTTCTGTGGGTTTCATGGCTGCCTTGTGAATGTGACCAACTTCTGAGCCTATTATAGTCTTCCCACAGTTTTTGCATAGGCAGAACTGCTGCTGCTCTAGAGTTAATACCTACATACATAGACCACAGAGACAGGGTGTCATTAATCTGCAGAGGCAGGTTGGTAGGTAGTATTATTTCTAGTCCAGCCTGGTTATGTCACATGTGTTAAGCATAAGTGCTGCCAAGCTGGTTGCTTTCACAGATAAACAAGTGGAATGCTGCTATGAACTGTGCTGCAGGGAATGCACTTACCCTTACAGGAGGAGAAGAGAGGAAATGAAGGACCAAGTGTGTCCCTTCGTTCAGATTTACTGAGTTGTTGTTACACAGACCCACTGTCTTATTTTCCCTCTCTCTAATGGTGATTACGTCTCAAATTATTAAGCCACCTTTAAGACGTGGAGAGAAGCAGGTTTTTTCCACAGTTTCTATTACATCCTGATGATATGTAAGTCGGTGCACTACTGTGTACGTCAAATGTGAACAAATAAGTGTTGACACAAACTGGCATGATCAGTAGGAGCAGGAAGGTGATTGTGCCCCTATACTCGGCACTTGTGAGACTGCACCTCGAGTACTGTGTCCAGTTTTGGTCACCACAGTACAGGAAGGCAACTGAGCTGCTGGAACGAGTTCAAAGAAGGGCAGCCAAGTTGGTGAAGGGGCTGGAGGACATGCCCTATGAGGAGAGGCTGAGGGAGCTGGGGTTGTTTAGTCTGGAGAAGAGAAGACTGAGAAGGGGACCTTATTGCCCTCTACAACTACCTTAAAGGAGGTTGTGGCAAGGCTGGTGTTGGTCTCTTCTCTCAAATCGGTGATGATAGGACGAGGGGAAGTGGCCTCAAGTTGCGTCAGGGAAGGTTTAGACTGGATGTTAGAAAGTAATTCTTTACTGAGAGGGTGGTTAGGTGCTGGAATGGATTGCCCAGGGAGGTGGTGATGTCACCAACCCTGGAGGTGTTTAAGGAACAGTTGGATGCGGCGCTTGGGGATATGGTCTAGCGGTTAGGCTGTAGGAGAAAGGGCTGGACTTGATGACCCTGGAGGTCCTTTCCAGCCATTATGATTCTATGATTCTATGAAACACCATTTTAATAGTACTCACTACAGTTCGCTTACATTCTTGAAAAGTCTTTTGTAGAAATAAGCACAAGGAGACCTTTCTTAACTCTGCTACTGTTACTCATATTGCTGGCTTGTACAGACAACAGTACTTACTGAAGGTGTACTATATGTGTTACCCTGAAATAATAGCATCACGGAATGTATTGGGTTGGAAGGGACCTCCAGAAGTCATCTAGTCCAAGCGCCCTACAACAAGCAGGGACACTCAAACTAGAACAGATTGCCCAGAGCCCCATCCAGCTTGACCTTAAATATCTCCAGGGATGGGACCTCCACTGCATCTCTAGGCAGCCTGTTCCAGGGATCCACCACCCTCAGACTAAACAACTTTTTCTAGATGTCCAGGCTAAATCTACCCTTTTCCGCCTTCAAACCATGACCCCTCATCCTGTCATTCTATGCCCTGTTCTTTTGCTCTAATCTATTACAAAGGAAGGCTACTAAGACTGCACTATCACATTGACCATGTGCTCAGCTCATTACAGATGTACACTTCTGGTGTATGTGCTGTCTAGGCTATGGATGTGTTATTCTATATCATTGGATAGATATTACATATGAGAAACTTTGTTTCTCAATCAGGAGTATTTTCAGTGCTTCATTAAATGGCAGCTTGTGCTAAATTTCAGGCTTATGTTGAATTTAGAAATTTGGTAAATAGCCTTCTAATGTACTTGATTAGAATACGTTGAAATTGTACCTGTGAGGGATTTGGGGAATAACACCTGTGTGCTGACTTGCCTTCTGGTTATCATTAGGTAGTCTGGTTTTACATCCCTTCTATTACTGAATGTCACAGCTACCAAGAAGTATGCTGGGAGACATACATGGTAGTGTATTTACTGACCTGGAACAATCCCAGGTACCAATATAGGTTAGGGAATGACCCGTTAGAGAGCACTGTAGGAGAAAGGGACCTGGGGGCCCTGGTGGTCAGCAGGATGACCATAAGCCAGCAATGTGCCCTTGTGGCCAAGAAGGCCAGCAGCATCTTGGTGTGGATCAGAAGGGGAGTAGTTAGTAGATCACGAGACGTTCTCCTCCCCCTCTGCTCTGCCCTGGTGAGACTGCATCTGGAATAGTGTGTCCAGTTCTGAGCCCCTCAGTTCAAGAAGGACACAGAACTGCTGGAGTGAGTTCAGTGCAGAGCCACAAAGGTGATGAAGGAAGTAAAACAACTCCCTTATGAGGAAAGGCTGAGAGAGCTGGGTCTCTTTAGCTTAGAGAAGAGGAGACTGAGGAGTGACCTCATTAATGTTTATAAATATGTGAAGAGTGGGTGTCAGGAGGATGGAGCCAGGCTCTGCTCAGGGTCATCTAATGATAGGATATGGGCAATGCGTGTGAGCTGGAACAGAGGAGGTTCCACATAAACATGAGAAGGAACTTCTTCTCAGTGAGTGTGACGGAGCCCTGGAAGGGGCTGCCCAGGGGGCTTGTGGAGTCTCCTTCTTGGGAAACATTTAAAACCCATTTGGACATGTTCCTGTGTGACTTGGTCTAGGTGATCCTGCTGTGACATGGGGGTTGGACTAGATGATCTTTCGAGGTCCCTGCTAGTCCCTGTTGTTCTGTGATTCTGTGTAGTATTTGCTGGTCTCGTCGAACTGTGACACTAGGCAAATTTGCATCTTTTTTAAGTCATGGCAAAAACCATTAAAACCTGTTGAAAACTGTATGTGTGCCTTGCTGAACCTGGTCCTTGGCATGGAGTTATGGTAGCTTTGGTCAAGTAGAATTCCTTAAAGGAAAAAAGTTCTCAAAAAGCATACTTTCATAATTTAGTGGGTATTTTTTCTGGATAAAACTCGAGAGGGAAGGTTTCTTACTTAAGACTTGCAGCTTGTTAGGCGCTCAGGTTTGCTGACACTCAGAATTTCAAGTGAGTACCTGGAATACCTGAGCTTCTCAACTCTGAATGAGAAACCTCATCCCCTGAGACTCCAGCTCTGCAAGTGAATGTGGCAGTTTCTAAACAATTACAGGACAAGGTTCTCATTCCAAAGACAATGAAAAATCTGAGCTGTTGGCCTCCTTGTAGGATTTTGTAAATGTGTGGTGTGGTGTTATCCTCAGTAGGGTGTGAAGCGAAAAAACCCCTGGAAGTGAGTAGCTAGTGAAGAAAGCCTGAAATAAACAGTAGTAATAAAAGCAGAAAGCAATAGAGCAAGAGACCCTATTTAAGCTTTCTGAGCAGAGGGGACAGAGTGAAAGATAAGTGAGTGCATGAGCAAATTACAGCCCTGGCAACGCTGGAAGAGAAGTGGCAGACCATGGCTGAGCATTTAGTTGGAGATGATGCTGTGCAAGCATCAGCATGTTTGAACTTTGAAAGTGAGAAGGATGTGAAAGAGGCAACAAGCAGAGAATGAGCTGGATGAAAAAATGTGATAAGCTGCCTAAGACACAAGGAGAAGAAGCAGATGATTTGCAGTTCAGACATCTGGATGATTCTTCACAGAGGATAATTTTTATTTTTAAGACTTCAAGTTATTCTGCTTTGATTGAAGAATTGCAATGGGTCATTATTTGCACCAACTGGAATCTGAAAGGAAGAAGGGTGCGTAAAAAACTGACCTCATCCTCAAGTAAACCAAGCATCTTCACAGATTATAGGCTTAGAGGATGGCTAGTAATAACGTCGCTAGCTGCATTTTTGTGCCGGAATCTGAGTGTGGGTTTTTGGAGTGCAAGAAGGAGATTACTGGTCCCAAGGGTCAGTACTAGTACCAGTACTATTCAATCTGTTCATTAATGACTTGGATGAGGGATTAGAGTGCATTGTCAGCAAGTCTGCTGATGACACAAAGCTGGGAGGAGTGACTGACAACTCAGCAGGCTATGCTGCCATTCAGCGGGACCTGGACAGGCTGGAGAGTGGGCAAGGAGACACTGAGTGAACTATAACAAGGGCATGAGGAGTCTGGCATCTGGACAGGTACCAGTAGAGGTTGGGAACTATCCTGTTGGAAAGCAGTGTAGGAGAAAGGGACAGGGGGTCCTGGTGGCCAGCAGGATGACCATCAGCCAGCAATGTGTTCTTGTGGCTAAGAAAGCCAATGGCATCCTGGGGAGCATCAGAAGGGGGGTAGTTAGCAGATTGAGAGAGATTCTCCTCCCCCTCTACTCTGCCCTAGTGAGACTGAATCTGGAGTATTGTGTCCAGTTCCAGGCTCCTCAATTGAAGACGGGCCCAGAACTGCTGGAGAGAGTCCAGCACAGAGCCATGGAGATGATGAAAGGAATATAACACCTCCCCATGTGAGGAAAGGCTGAGGCAGCTGGATCTTTTGAGCTTGGAGAAAAGGAGACTGAGGGGTGACCTTATTAATGTCTATAAATATGTGAAGGGTGGGTGTCAGGAGGATGGAGCCAGGCTCTGCTCAGTGGCATCTCATGATAGGACAAGGGGGAATGGGTGTAAGCTGGAAGAGAGAAGGTTCCACTCCAATCTGAGAAGGAACTTCTTCCCAGTGAGGGAGACAGAGCACTGGGAGGGGCTGCCATGGGGTGTGGTGGTGTCTCCTTCCCTGGAGAGATTTAAAACCCACCTGGACATGTTCCTGTGTGACTTGGTCTGTGTGATCCTGCTGTGGCAGAGGTTTTAGACTAGATGATCTTTTGAGGTCCCTTCCAATCTTTAATGTACTGTGATTCTGTGTGATGTACAGTATGTAATTTATTGCATTTGCAACCTTTGCTTCCTTCTGCCTCCAGATCCTTGTGTGGTGTGAGTGCATCAGTGATGCCATGTGTAGTGCCTGGTCAGGAATGCTGAACAGGACAGCTCAACTTGTACAAGTGGCAAATGCATTTTTCCTCGATGCTAGTTTGTTTGGGATTTATTTTGTTGAAGTAGGTCAGTCAAATAATTATCTGATGAGACTCCTACTCTGTGAAGTTCTTCAACATATTTCAATAGGTAAAAACGATGACCTGTGTTTTGCATCACCCTTTCCTTTGAAATGCAGTTTCATTTCAGAAAGTTCCGAACAAGGTAGCCCAAACACAATTAACCTATGGAAAATATCTGAATTCAAAGGATGCTTTTTCTGGACTTCTCTGAATAGAACACCTCTTTTATGAGGAAAGGCTGAGGGAGATGAGTCTCTTTAGCTTGGAGAAATGAAAACTGAGGCGTTACCTCATTAGTATTTATAAATATGTGAAGGGTTGGTGTCAGGAGGAAGGAGCCAGGTGCTGCTCAGGGTCATCTAATGGTAGGACAAGGGGCAGTGTGTATAAGCTGGAACATGGGGGGTTCCACATCAGTATGAGAAAGAACTTCTTCCCAGTGAGTATGACAGAGCACTGGAACAGGCTGCCCAAGGTGGTTGTGGAGTCTCCTTCCCTGGAGACATTTAAAACCCACCTGGATATGTTCCTGTGTGACTTGGTCTATGTGATCCTGCTGTGGCAGGGGGATTAGACTAGATGATCTTTCGAGGTCCCTTCCAATCCCTTCTGTTCTGTGAATCTGTGAAATTGATAATTTTTAATACAATGCAATTTCCTGCTACCAACCTGGAAAAATTGTAATGATGACTCCTATTAAAAGAACTTTTCGTATTTCATTTGCCAAGTTTTTTTCCCTTAAATAGAATTTCTTAGTACTATATTACTTTTTGAATCTCTGATAGAATTAAACTGGATTTGATCTAAATTACAAACTTAATTTTCTAGAATTTTATTGGGAACATGATAAGGAAATTTTTCCTTTATTTGTGTTAAGTGTCTAAGGTGTTCTTGTTCCTGCATTCCTTTTGACTTTCCCTTTCGGTACAGGGGTCCACAGCAGAACCTCTGGGGTTGTTTTCTGCTGTGGGGCTTTTTTCAGTAATTTTACAGGCACCCAGCCTAATTTTCTGCATCCTTCAGACCACAGGCAGTATTTATTTTAAACTAGTTAGAAAACAAATCTGTGAAAGAAGTAGTGCATATGGGTGGGTAGGCGTTATGTACTTCAGAAAAGTGAAAGAGTTAAAAGATGACTGGGTTTCTGTTCCAGGTTTCTCCGTGTGAGAGGTGTCGCTGTGAAGGCAACGGTGAAGTGCTGTGCACTGTCTCAGCTTGTCCCCAGACGGAGTGCGTGGATCCAGTCTATGAGCCCGATCAGTGCTGCCCTATCTGCAAAAATGGTGAGTGATGGCTGCAAAACTACAAGATGGCTTCCGTCAGGGAGATCTGTATTGCTCTGTTCTGGTTTTGAAGAGTAATTCCAGTATTTTGCTTTTTCCCAAATGGAGATAGGTAAGAGTTGTGTGGGGATCATAAGATCATAGGATGTTAGGGGTTGCAAGGGACCCAAAGAGATCATTGAGTCCAACCCCCCTGCCGGAGCAGGACAAAACTATCTAACACAGATCACAGAGGAACACATCCAGGCGGGCCTTGAAAGTCCCCAGAGAAGGAGACTCCACGACCTCCCTGGGGAGCCTGTTCCAGGGCTCTGTGACCCTCACAGTAAAGAAGTTCCCCCTTGTGTTGAGGCGGAACCTCCTTTGCTGCAACTTACACCCATTGCTCCTTGTCCTGTCACAGGGAGCAAGTGAGAAGAGCCCGTCCCCCCCATCCTGGCCAGCCTTCAGATACTTATAAACATTTATCAAATGCCCTCTAAGTCTTCTCTTCTCCAGACTAAAAAGCCCCAAGTCCCTCAGCCTCTCCTCATAAGCCATGTCCTCCTGTCCCCTAATCATCCTCGTAGCCCTCCACTGGACCCTCTCCAGCAGATCCCCATCCCTCTTAAACTGGGAGG
>VXBP01008852.1:0-10457 GCA_013400115.1 Rhinopomastus cyanomelas
TCATCCACAAGCACCCCCAAGTCCCTCTCCTCAGTACAACCCTCCAGTTGCCATCCTAGAAGCACAAAGGAATCTTGGTGCTAGAGAGGACGCTACTTTAGGGGACACTCTTTACTACAATCATATAGTTGATGTTCTGAAGTCAGCTGAGGAAGTTATAATTAGCGATGCTCTCCATCCATCACAGACATTCTGCCTTCTTTATGCATAATGACTGTGTTTTTAATTTCTTTTTTAATTGCTTTCTGATAGTCCCTGGCCATCAGCTTATATTTCATTTATGATTTCAAAACTGACTCTGTCCATGTCTTTTACCACCTTATGGCTTTTGCTGCTGAAGTCAGTGTTACACTGTTCCAGAACCCTTCTGTTAGAGCTCATACCAACGTCTATAAAGACGCTCTTAAAAACTTGGCTTCTGAGCGCCTTTTGGAAGGCGTTTTCTAAGGCCTCTCTTATTTCGACCAACACTAAGTCTGTCACCTTGGCTTGCTGATTTTCTCTTGACTTTTAATGAGCTCCAGCTTTTGTCCTGTTGCTACAACCCCAAAGCGAAGTGCGAGTGGACTGCTTTGTATTCGGTCGCCATCCTTTGACCTTTTTCGTTTCAGCAACCCTATGACAACTACAATTTCCCAACAGCACAGCACATCCTGTGTCACTAGCACAAAACCCCCCTATCTGCTGTGTCAAAGCGTTCTCCTCACGGAGGAGTATCAGTGAATGCCTTCTGTCCTGTGCTGTCCCTCTGCTGTGGAGGGTGAGCCACTCAGCAAATACCTCCCAAAATTTAACACTGCCACTCTTGCTTCTTTCTCAGCTTAAAAGGAGACAGGACGAGAAGCAACCACACGTGTCTGTTGGTGGTACGAAAGCCACTGGATGAGCTTTCTTTCACTGAAGTTGACAGCACGAAAACACAGAACTTCCACTGTCTGCGTGGCAGGATTTTTTATGCTGGTGAATTGACTGGCTTTGGGGGTTTTTAATGCTGCTGTAAAAGACAGGGGTACAGAGTTCTCCCAGTGGCATCTTTTTAGTGAGGAGCTATATTGTGTGAGCAATGAGCCACCGTATTTGCAGCTCAGGTTTGCACAACTCCACGTACGTTTATAACTAGCAGGTTGTGTAAGAATTGAGCTTTTGTTTGCCATAACCCTTAGCTTTATGTCACTAAGACCATTAACTTTACAGCACAAATTCCATATGTTGAAAACGCTGGCAGCAAATGCACAACCTTAAATCTGTTAGAAAAAAATGTGATCGAGTTAATCCATAAGACCCCTTCCTTTCATCTTCTACGGAGAAGAAAAGTCTAACAGCACTCCAGAGTGGCTCTGCCAGACTCTGTTTTTATTGCTATTCTCCAGTTCCAGGGAAATACGACGTATTTCTAGGAAGTGCTCACTGCTAGGTTCAAAAATACATTTTTTAAACCTCGAAGGACTTGGATATTGATTCTACAAAGACAAAACAACCCCACAAGTGTATCAGACACAATTAATGTGCTGCTTCTGACAGCTGATAATTTGTGTGTTAGAGACCAGCTTTAATCAACCACGGCATCATAGACTCATAGAATCATAGAGTCATTAGGGATTGGAAGGGACCTCAAAAGATCATCCAGTCCAATCCCCCTGCCACAGCAGGATCACCTAGACCAAGTCACAGAGTCAGTCTGGGTTAGAAGGGACCACAGGATCATCCAGTTCCTTTTGCAAATGACTTTGTGCTGCTAAGCAGTGCTTTGCCTAACAAACATGTTTTAACTGTTTCCCAGGTGCACACCTTATCGATGGAAACTGTTGGTACTTCTTGGATCTCATATCTGTGTGGAAGAGCTGGTAAAGGTTTCACCTTTGCAGATTGGATATTGCTTGTGACTTGATCCATGTGTGTGTGAATTTATGCACCACTGGTACTAGTGGTGTGACAAATCATGGGAGAGGAACGTCACGGGCTTGCTTGGAAGCTGCTCCTGCCAAAGTCAGCCCCGAGAAAGTATAATGGAGTAAATAAAGACTACAGTGTCCAGACAGTGTAGCCTGAATCATTCATGACTCTGGACCTTTTCTTCACTGGAGATGTTTAAAACCCGCCTGGGTGTGTTCCTGTGTGGCTTGGTCTAGGTGATCCTGCTGTGTCAGGGGGATCGGACTGGATGGTCTTTCGAGGTCCCTTCCAATCCCTAATGATTCTATGATTCAGATCCCTGGGGTGGGAAGCACCAAAAGAAATTCCATAGACATTCCACCAGAGATAGGCCCACTGGACACTGTCCAGAGACAACCTCTGGTCCATCTGAGCCACAAGGATGTACCTACCTTCACCATGGCCGCTTATGTCCTTTTCCTCTTTGCACACTTACAAAGCTTTGCACACTTACAAAGCTTTGCACAATCCAGGGATGGCGACTGCACAGGAGATGGCACATGGCTTCTGCTTTTGTGTGTCTCAGAAGCCTGTTTTCCCTTGCCTTTCTTTGGTAAAAGCAGTTTTTCTTCAGTTTGTGTTCCGAGAGAGGTTCAAGCAGCAGTTCCACCAGCAGAGGTTTTGGAACACTGGAAAGGCTTTGCGTGACACGAGGTCCATGTCTAAGTGGAGAACACATTGGTTGGTGCCTTCTCAATGGATCTTTTTGCTTAGGTAAGAAAGCAAAAAAAGAAACCACGTGCAAAGCACAGATTTTGAGGTTTCTGAAACTTGCTGTGAAAACTCTGCACAGCCCTGTGTAATAGTAACTTTAACTCGACACAGCCCAGTTGTTCTGGTTCTTTATTTCAGGCTTCTTTATTACATGCACCTGTTTCAGCCGAGTGGGAGCTGTTTCTGAGACTCCTGATTGGCCTGCAGCCAGGAAGCGCTGTGTGTTCCCACAGTTAATATGATCTAGGTCTTTGGAGGGTTCATGGGGATGTGTGTAATATGAAAGCCCAGACAGATAAAAGCTTTTCGCTCGCTTCTGCCCAACAATAGCTTTGCTTGTTTACTTCTTCTGGTCTCGCTACCAAAAATTTGGGGAAGGAGATGTTCTTTAAAAAGGGCTCCTGCACAGGCTGCGCTTCGAGTTCACTACGAGTTCAAGTGGGTTTTGCATGGTTTTGGATTTCATTACGACCAGTAACTCTGGACTAATCCTGTCTGTCCAGTTCCATAGTAAAAAAATGTGGGCCCCTAGTGACATCAACAAATCAAAATAACCTTCCAATTTAACAAAAAGTGCATTATGCAGCTCGGTGTGCACGTAGGGATGCATTTTCTGCTTGCACCTTCACGTTGGTTCTCGGTAAGAGCAAGTAAAGATGTAGTAAGAAAACACTGTAAGGTCACCTGATGTGGGGAAAACGAGGTTTCATGTTCGAGTGCTCTGTAGCTGTGAAGCAAGGAATATGGTGACGAGCTCTCAGCAGAGCAGCTTGCCCACTGGCTTCTGAGGGACTCACTGCTCACAGCTGGTGCCACAGCTTTGTTTGCAACAGCCACATGGAAAAATCTGCTTCTCCTACCAGAAACAGACAATTTCAGTATCTCCTCAAAAACCTGAAGATTGGATACACTTCTGTAAAATTCATTATTAATTTTCCTTCACTACTTTAATCTTTAATTAATTAAACTAATTACAATAAACCAATTAAAAGTGTGTTTTTAATTTCTTTTTTAATTGCTTTCTGATAGCCACTGTCTAGAACCCTTCGCCCCCACAAGTCACACAAAGGACATTTGTTTTCACGTGTCTCGAGAGCGTTTTTCAGAAGACTCACCACGTTACGAGGTAGCTGTGCAAAACTGACATGATTTTCTTCAAAGGACTTGCTCCCGGATATCTCTGGAGGTATCAATCAAGAGGAGCAGACAGACTGTAACTGCAGGCACGAAGGGAAGCACTTAACGGGGTATTTTTCCCTTCTGCAGCACTGTGGTTGCATGAAAGCAAAATGTGATACTTGGTGAGATCAGAACATCGGAACCTGGATCAATAAGACTGCAGTTGTTTTGGGGAGGGCCAGTTTAAAGAAACAGCAGCAAATAGTTATTTAATGGAGTCAAAGGAGAAGCACTGCATTGTAGTTCTAAGAGGAGGTTGTCTCAGTATTGCCCACATACTGCTCTAATCCTCTAGGAGAAAACAAACCCTTCCAGTGTAAACGCTGACACATCTCTAAATGCTATAAAACAGACAGTCATAGATTTCTCTGAGGTCTGAACATTTTATTTACACATTGGAAGTTGCATGATCTGATTCCTTATCCAGCTTTATGCAGAATCCAGCCCAGTGGAAAAGGAAAGAGCTGTGTTTTGAACTGCACAAGCCATCAAGATCTGTCTGCTGGAAATACCACATGGGCCAGGTGCCTCCTCCATCAGCCTGTCCCACTGCTAGCTGTAGGTTACCTACCCTCTGCTGGCCAACCTGGAGGAAAAGTCTGCTTTTCTTCCAGTTGGGGTCACAATTTATGAGTCTTTTAGTTAGAAGATGAGTTTTGTATAAAGGCTGAGAAGTGGGGTGAGTTGGTATCCCTTTTGGCCAGCCCTGGCTGCAGAAGACCAGCAAAAAAGAGCTTCAGGGTACACCACCTTTTCAGTGAGGCACTGCTGCCCGAGGACTGCTAACACCAACCAAACCAGCCAGAGGACTACTACTGGTGGTCAGTGGTTTCTATCTGCTCAGACACCAGTACCTTAACCTCTGTTTCAATCTGTGCTCAGGACTATGTGCAGAATTTTCCACCTCGGCCCTCCCAGATATATTTCTACCGCTGTGATGTTTCTCAAGTCATCACTTTCTGCCTTAACTAGAAGGACTGATTCCTATTCACAAAGTCTCCATGTCCATAGAGTTCCAGTATGGCCCACCGGTCCCCTCACCCATCCATTCCTTTTCTCCCAAGTGATTTTCATTTTTATCCAACCAGTGATTCTTCTGTCAGCTCATCCTGGCTCTTGTGGAGTTTAGTGGTAGTAGTAACTGTTCCTGCCCTAATCTTGCTGATTAACAAAGAGAGATGCTTACTTAAAATCTGTTTTCTTTCTTTCCTGTAAGTTTGAATTTCAATTTCCAATTTAGAGAGTGTCTCCTACCACTTAAAATATCTTTGTTTTCTTTCTTTCCTGAAAGTCTGTGTTTCAATTTCCAATGTAGAGATTGTCTACTACCACTAGAGGTAGTAGACACGAGTAGTCAACTATTAAAGGGTGTACTCTCTTCTGGTCTGGAAGTCTAGGTTATTAGTTTGTAAAAAACCAGGCAAATCTCATTATTTCCCATCACATAGTCAATATGGGAAGATTTCACAAGGAACATGCAGATGTTACTAATCTGCTTGAGGCAAATTCTATTGGGCACTGGTTGCCTCACTGTATGTGAGCAACTATGTTGGATCTGCTGGCTAAATTATTAAATCACAGAATCAGTCTGGTTGGAAAGGACTCCTGGGATGATCAAGTCCAACCATCAGCCCTATCTCACAAGTTTGTCCCTAAACCAGATCCCCAACACCTGATCCAAACGATCTTTAAACACATCCAGGGATGGCGACTCAACCAGCTCCCTGGGAAAACTGAAACCTGGAGGGGGCTCCCACCAGGGACCTCTTGATCTGCAGTCAAATGCTCTACTTTCACCTGATCCATCCATCGCTTTATAACGCGAGACCCCCTTGTTGCCACATTAGTGATCTGTCTGGACATGTCAGGACTAAGAACTCTGAATTAAGGATCAATAAAGGATTAAGACTTAACGTAATTCCCATCCTGTTGGAGAGTTCTACCTGTTGTTGTTTCCTTTTCTATTAGGTGATGCTTAGCCTGTGGTGTTCGACACCAAAACGTTACGCATGTTCAGCACCTGTAAAGGGTAACACAAGACTGAAAACTATAGAAAACAGCTGTTGCATGAAATGAAAAGTCTGTCTGGCAGAAACATGACATTGACATGAGAGAAATACTTTTTGAAATCCAGCTTTGCTTTACTGTTGAACTTCTGAGTGGTTCTCTAGTCTTAATGCTTTGTGATAATGATCATAGAATCACAGAATCATTAGGGGTTGGAAGGGACCTCCAAAGATCATCCAGTCCAATCCCCCTGCCACAGCAGGATCACCCAGACCAAGTCACACAGGAACACATCCAGGTGGGTTTTAAACAACTCCAGAGAAGGAGACTCCACAACCTCCCTGGGCAGAGGTACTATCAGGTTTAAAAGTGTGAAGAGGAGGCCTTACATGAACACAATGATCAATAACTAATAGTTGATATGTCTTCCAAAGGATCTGCCATATAAATGGGTTGGTGAACTCGCAGTAACAGCAATTTGCACTTTGAAAGTGATATTTCATAAAACCAAGGCTGCTTTACAAACCACATCTCTAGTGAGCACAGGTTTTGATTCAATGGAGTATTAGGCTTTCAGCTCTCCCACATCCCCTTAACTGTCTCTGGCTTCTCCAGTTTTCTATGGCATTTCTCCCCTTCCCATTTCCAGTAAACTCAGGAAAGCAGCAAAATCTGCTGGTAATTCAATGTTATTTAAGTTCCACGAATATACTGTGCAAAAATATAGGAAGCTCTGATCTCTCTAATGGAAGCAATATGGCTTCAAATTGTGTTTCATAACTATTTATTTATTGTTTTAAATCTGACAGCCCACTTTCTGAAGAAGTAAACCATTGTCAATAGTGTCAAGCGTGTGTGCTTACAGAAAAGCTGATGGTATCCTGGTGGGCAGCATGCAAACACGGAAGGCAATGTCTGTTAGACAAAATTGGGCTGATAGGAATCAAAATGTGAATGGAAGGCACTTAGGAAGCAGAGTATGACTTACTGCTGAGTAGGTAACCGGGCTGTAAATTCACTTCATGGTAAGTGGTCAGGAAGTGCTACTGTAAACTATTGCTATGGTTTCAGTTACACGTCGGTGTGGGTGCTGGGGTGGTGGATTGGGGTGGTGCTTACGCTTTTTTACACATGGGTACTTTGGGTTTCTATCCAGTAGCAGTTTAAGGTAAAGAAAAGCACAAATATCTTTATTAAGAAGAACTAGACAACACAGGACGTCCCTTAGATTATGTTTCACAAAAAAAAGGTGCTGCTAGGTCACAAGACCTAACCCATCACATAGAATCAGCTCTTTCCTACATGTTCTCTTTCTCACTCCATCACTTGTGCGTTCCTCAGAGCACTGTTCCTCAGAGCACAGACCAGCTTTTGGAGACAAGGGTACTCTCACAGAAAGTCCTGTTAGTTCAGATTTTCAGGGAACCTGGGCACTGCTCTTTTAAGACAACTCTGTCAGCAGATTCTCTCTTTTTAGACAATTATTCAATGTACAAGGATATTGTATATTTAATAATAGTAATATATGATTCTATATTTATTAATCCTTTTCTCTGCAATTAAGGCTTTTTTCTGTATCCCAGCTGGAAAAAGTTGCCCCAGCTGTAGCCTCAGAGTGATCGGAAAGGCCTGAGTCACGGTCTTTAGCGTGTTGTTCTGTCCTCGCAAGACAGGCTGTGCTGGCTCTTGCCAATACCTTGTCCATCCATGGGCAGCAGTTTGGAGGTGCTAGGGTGCCTAAGTCACTGCTCTGCGTTCTGAGTGCTGGGTGACTAAGTTTTCAGCTCACAGCACTTAGGTTCCCTTGCTGGATCACCACTCGCACTTCCATACAAGGTAGAAAACCCAACACGGCGTCTTCAGATTTTGTCTACAGATAACGAATTGTACCTTCTCCTTATACAGTTCAGCTTTCCCTTGCACTGCTAACAGTTCAGAAACAACATCCAAATAGCCTTGCCTCTCACCTACTCATAAATAACTATTTTGCTTGAGCTTTTGGGGTTTTTTCAGCTAGAAGAGTGCCACACACAGATTTTGTTAACAACAACGAGGCGCTCTGCCCTTTCGGTTCGCGCAAACTTAAAACGTTATGTAGTAGAGAAAGCCAGAAACAACGCATCTCCTTCTGAGTCCATCCCTCTGGCGTGCTCAGAGATCTTTGTGACATGAACTATACATAATTAATCAACAGCCACCCTCTCAGGACATTTGCAGGATGTTTGCCAGTGGAAGGCTGCAACCTACGACGAAGCGATTTCTCGTGGCAAGGTCAGAGATCAAGTAACCAGCAGTTTAAATGATCCAGCAGGCAGGCTAGGAGAAAAAGTGGAAGACTTGCCCCAAAAGGACATCACCTTTTCTCCCTGCATCTCTAGCCTTGTCAGTCAACCAGCTTCTTGTTTCATGAAAACAAGACAGTATGATGAAAACTTTAGTGAGATGACAGTCTTTAGTGCAGGATCTCTATCTGACAAACAGCCTATTTTGTTCAAAGGCAACGTGTTGGGTTTTTCCTATGACTGATGATTTGGTGTTTTCCTTCCTTTTGAAAACAGATGTAATCTGTTTGCTAACAAAACATGAAAGTGAAAGCTCTGTGTCTAAATGACACCCGCATTGCAAAAGTTATTTAGTGAGAGTTGAGGTGCGTTCAGCTGACGTCATGTTTTCAGCGCTGGCTGGTGGATGGGACGTTTTGTGACCTTTTATGAGTCTGTTCACCAGTCAGCCCAGTTATGCCTTTCCTTCAGCTCACAGCTGGGGGAAGAATTCTCCACAGCCCTCACTGGAGCAGGGAGAAAATGTGAGAGGGAAGGAGCAGAAGTGAGAAATCATAACATACTGACCATACCCACATCCTTCCTGAGCCCTGTGACGCTTGGAGTGGGTAGAGTAGCCTTGAGTGAAGGACTAATGCTGAGTCTGGGAGAGGGGAGAAGGGAACACGTTGTTTTCTTTGTTTGGTTCTCACTATCCAAATCCATTGTTGCAGGATTTTGCCACAGTGTGGCCGAGCCTCTGGGTAACCCTCTCAGAAAAAGAAGCCCTCAGCTGTCTGTTGCCCACCATCAGGTCAGCTGGGAAGAAAAGAGCATTGGAGTGGCAGTCTTTGCTTAACAGGATCTGTGCCAAAACTCTTGACAATTTCTGTGAGGTCCATGTTTTCTCCACCTGGCCCACATATTCTGCCAGACATCAGCCTGGAGAAAGTCCTATGTACAAATGAAGAATCAATAGAAATAGTGCCTAGTGAAAGGTGCTTAGGAGAGCGAGTATAAGGAAACAGGACAATATTCAGTAATAAAGTGATAGAATCCTTTAGGTTGGAAAAGATCTTTAAGATCGAGCCCAACCATTAACCTACATCTACCAAGCCCATCATTAAACCGTGTCTGTAAGATCCGTATCCACATGATGTTCAAACATACTCGGGGGTGGCAATTCATTCACTCTCCGGGGCAGCCTGTTCCAGCTCTAATGACTGTTCCAATGCTCATGACTGTTTCCATGAAAAAGTTTGTCCTCATGTGTAACCTAACCTTCCTCTGGTGCAACCTGAGGCCGTTTCCTGCTGTCCTAGAGCCTGCAGTTAAGGGATTCCCTGAGGGCAGTCCATTAGAACAACTATTGTCCAACCACTGCGTCCAATTGTACATTTGCCTCCTTGTCTTCCTGTGGCGACAAATTCCAACAATGCGAGCTCCTAAATAAATAAATAACTAGAAGCTAAAATAAAACCTTTCATTTCCTTTCATTTTCTGGAAGCTATTTTTATTTTCTCTTAGTTCTATTGCAGAAAACAATAAATAATGGATATCTGTACATTTTATCTACAGTATTTTCTGTTTTAGAAGGCTGTATCTGTCATCTCCGTTCCAAACTGATGAGCCTACTCCGTTTGATCTTAGATAAAACTATTCTGTATTTCTCATTATCCTTGTCATTCTTCTCTATGCTTTTCCAAGTTTCCTATGGCTTTTCTGTGGCAGGCAACCCAAATAAATGGAAGTTCCTCCACTTGGGCCGTGCTACTGATAAGAATGTTTTTGTTGTGTTTATTATTTTCCTAGGATTGTCTAACATTCCAATTGCATTTCTACAGGTGCTTAGTGTTTTTTTCTTAAACTACCTGCAATACCTCCAGTGTCTCTTTCTGCATCTTAGTGTAAAATTTAAACTGTAGATTTAGATTTATTTTTCTGCTTATATGTTTCTGTCTGCTTATTTAACTGAATTTCACCTGCTGATCTGTTACACAGCCACCCCATCACCATGCCATCCGCAGTCAGCTTTGGTTATCCTCGACCATTTTATGTCATTGCTAGGCTTTGTCACCTGAATATTTTTGTGTCAGCTCTGAATGTATTAAACACATCACTGAGGAGCCAGCTAACAGCCTCCTCTGGCTGTGAAAGGTGATCATGTGTCCATCAGGATCACCCAGTTTTCTCCAGTTCCTGAGTGGATAGATATCTACCTGCCAGTGTTCCAAGCCACGTGAAAGGTCTTATAACTTTCCCACCATCGGTCTTCTAAAAACTTTAGAGGCTTCTCACATTTTGTCTGTCACCAGTGACAACCTTTGGAACATTTTCTATAGAATCATAGAATCATAGAATCAT
>VXBP01008852.1:10696-88588 GCA_013400115.1 Rhinopomastus cyanomelas
AGCCTATACTGGTACCTAGGGTTGTTCTTGCCCAGATGTAAGACTCTGCACTTACTCTTGTTATAGCTCATTAGATTTTTCTCTGCCCAGTTCTCCAGCCCGTCCAGATCTCGCTGAATGGCAGCAGATCTCGCTGAATCAGCTGAATTTTACTATTTTATGATGAACACTGCCTTCACTGATGGCTCCCAAGAAGGAAATCCTTCTGCTGACAGAAGAAACAGTCCCTTAGTGTGGCTTGCCCAAAGCATAAAGAAGAGATCTAAGAGTATTAATGCACATGCATGCATGTGTGTGTTTATTTTTTAGCTGTTTAGGGTTCTCTGTGAAAAACTTACCCTTTTGAGGCCATAAGGTAGTTGGCTAGTGTGACAGTCACCCCACGTCCAAGAAGGGCATCATTCACAGGTTGTTTTTGTAGATGTCTAAAACCAATGTACCTTGAGTTCTTCACTGGTCACAGCTCTGTCCCCTATTTATTATCTTTCTAGTCCCCAGAAACAAAAGAGTACTCACTGGTGGAAGGACTGCATCGAAGCAAATTAAGGCAACACTTCCAAGATACTGAAGCTTTAGCCTATAACTGTGGAGGAGTCTCTAATTTGTGGAAGCTGTCACAAACAAGAACCTATCCTGGGACTAGTGGCATTCAAACCTCACGGGACTTGGCCTAGAAGTGTTAGTTGAATTTTGGGCTTTTAACACTTAAAATTAAAGGCCCTGTCTTCCCAGAAAATTATCAGCGTAAAGTATATTCTTCCCAGAATCTGCACATTGCAGAATCAGATTTTCCTGAAAGGAAATATTCTAAAATAATTATTACCAAATTATTCCAGAATAATTACTACCAAAAGTGTATTTCTGGGCTTTCTTGGAACAAGAGAGGGCTGGAAAGACACCAAGTTACGTACTTAGACATTTCACGTGCACGGCAAGGCTGACATTTGCCTTTATTTTAAATACATATAGTTTTATTAACGCTGGTCACTACCTTGTGAGAAGGTAAGAGCCTTCACTGCCTTTTATAACTCAGTGAAATCTGGGGCTGCTCACAATTTGCAGACTTGGATTTCAGTTATATGGGCTATTGCATCGCCAGCTCCTGCGCCGAAAAGGTTGGTTTGGCTGGAGGACCCAGCTGAAAGAAAAGACCTGTTTAGAGTAAGCCAAAGAGGTAAAACGAGGAGAGGCTTTTGGGAAGAGATTACAGATGGCTATAATTAGGTGAATTATCAGGAAAACACTTTCTAATCATGAGGATTATTAACCTACAGAAGAGTGTCTCAAGGGAACAGTTTTAGGGGCAAAGGAATCTACTAGCTGAAAAACAAGCCTTCATCTTTGCCTTCCCTATGGTTCATGCTGCTCATACTGCCACAGTTTGTTCTTTGCAGAAACTGTATTTTCTATTTAAAATATATATTGTATATGTCTATATAAAACTTATATATTATATATGTGTGTGTATATCTATATACACATACACACACATCTTTAGTCTGACTTACTCCTTCTCTACGCCTTCAACAAATGCAGCAGCTACAATATTTAATGTTGTGCTCCCAGTGCCTGGGACAAGGTCAGTGCTGCTTGGCCTTCATCATGCAAAGATCTACCCACAGTTTATCTTACTCTTAGACCTACCCCAACTGCTCTGTGTTGAAATCAACAGTGTGTATGGAAGCAACAACTTCCATGGTAAAGACTGTTAAGCTCACAGTCTCTGATGCTGCATTTCAGGCTGATAAATGAAGGGATCTGGGAGCCCAGAGCTGCAGTCAGTCATACTATCACACTGCTAGATCTGTTCATGCCACAGCCTTGAGCTGTGACAGCTGGCATCCTCTAACATCACTTCTGGGCCTAGTTTGAGTTTTAAAAGCTCCCAATAGGAAATGAACTGAGTTTTAAAGAATAAGAGGGTTTAATAACATAGACGTGGGCTATTCAATTATAGGTGCCTCCGAGTTATAGAACGATCCTCACACTTCCAGTTACTTGGTGTTAACTTTAATTTTGAAAATCTATATAACCACTTCTATCCCAAAGTCTCTCAGTAGGCAGAAATGTTCATTTGCTATCCATTGCCTAAATAAATTTTGTTTTCTTAGCTACTGGAGGTAGCACTTAGCAAAAAGATTACTCCACTGAAACTCCTTCCCCATTTGCAATGCTATTTCAACGTGCTACCTCACCGCGACTTCAGTGGTAACGGACCTGACTATGCTAGTTTCAAATAAATGCAACAACTCTCACTTTGTGTTTTCCTCTTAATTATTCCCATTACAGGTGTCTTTTTTTTCAGTGTAATTTCTTTCCCATTTTAGCTAGATTTGATTCTTTGTGTAATGCCAAGCTCGATGCCAACTCCTGCTACTGAATTATTGTCAATGCAGGCAGAGGTTGCCAAAGACATGCGTTGATTTGTCTTGGGGTGGGGCTTCACAGGAAGGGTTCATTCGAATTTTTTCCACCCCCTGTGTCATTCTCAGTCTCTTCTCTTACAGAGATAAAACCACCCCCCTGTGGTACCCCCTCCTCTACTTCTGTAAGTTTTGCTCACTGTTTTCTCTTTGCCACCACCCACACCATGAAGACCTGAGAGTAAAAATAATTTACTGTGTGGTAGGATTTGTATTCTTTACATTTAGCATTTTAAATTTCAGATGCTTACTGTGAGCATCACCTGACAAAATGCAGCTATATACCGGGCAAACTGGTTGCCAAGGCTCCGTGTGTATCCTTCTTCCACATCACTCATGTCTTACTACAGTAGGTATGGACTGAGTATTAAATGTGTTTATTGCTCTCTTCATCATGGATATTAACAGCTGGGCTTATGTGCCTCTTGTTCCTTCGTTACACAAGTCATTCAAACTTCTGTCTTCTGTGGTAAGACCACATTTGCACAGAACATTCTTGTCTGGCTTTGACACTTACCGGTATGGGACCAGTTACCCCAGTGACACCTTTCTTCCTCTGTGTGGCTGCCAGGTTCACCAAAGTGATTACGGTTAGTGGAGTTCTTGCTTAACATACCTGAGAATCTCATTTCTATGTCCAGGATGTGGTGGCCACTTTTTCCACAGGAAGAGTGAAGACACTCGGCTGAATCTTAGTCCTTCAGTTTTAGCACAAACTACTGCTCTTGAGCTGCAGTGGGCTAATAGCCTGTTGTGATGAGCCACCTGACCTTGTCTTCCTCCCTTTGTTTTCCTTCCCTTGCCTTCCTTCTAAGTTACTGGTGTCAGGAGGATGGAGCCAGGCTCTTCTCAGAGTCATCTAGTGATAGGACGAGGGGCAATGGGTGTCAGCTGGAACAGAGGAGGTTCCACATAAATGCAAGAAGGAACTTCCTCCCAGTGAATGTGACAGAGCACTGGAACAGGCTGCCCAGGAGGCTGTGGAGTCTCCTTCACTAGGGGATGTGTTCCTGTGTGACTTGGTCCAGGTGATCCTGCTGTGTCAGAAGGATTGGACTAGATGATCTTTCGGGGTCCCTTCCAATCCCTAATGATTCTATGATTCTATGATTCTCTTGTCTCTGGTGCCCTGCAATAACACCTAACTGGAGACATGAGGTCCTCTTGAATCCATATCTGCTTCAAGCCCACTAGCTGTGCTACAGCTGCTACATCTTGAGTTAAACTGAGTTGCGTGTGGCAAGCGCTACTGAGATTGGTCTCAGCAGTTAATTACTACTGCTTTAAACACTGGTTTTGATTTCAAGCCTCTCTCTTGTTTATCTTTCACTTTCATACAGTGCTTGAGCAGAAAACCCCTCTGCTATGTACACGACCTCATTAAATCTTCAGCAGGAATGCACGTTCTCTGGTCCTGACTTCCCTTGTCTCTGCTGCAGTGTAACAACACATCTGGACTCTGTGTGCCAACATAGTCGTACAGAGATAATATGGTCCCCTTGTACCTGCTTCATATTTCCCTGCTCATGAATCCTAGAATCCTTTTCAGGTCTTTTCAGTCACACAATAACAGCACTAAGTTAATGAGACTTATTTTTTTTGGTCCTTTCGTGGCTCTTTCTTAGACAACAGTGTCCAAAATAATTCCTCATCCTTATAGTGTGGCCTGAGTTGTTTGTCCTTACATTTCAAAATGCACATTATTTCTGCTTACCAAATGGCGAAGGTGACTCTTGATGAACTATGCTAACACTTACTAATGTGTCAGAAGTCCTTTTTGTCACCTACAAACTTCATTATCACTCTTTCTTACAAACAGGGGGATTGGACTAGGTGATCTTTGGAGGTCCCTTCCAATCCCTAATGTTCTGTGGTTCTGTGATGAATATCAAAGTATTTAGTGTTATGTGCTAGAGAGCTGGTTTCTGTTGAACTTCATTGAAAAAAAATTCACTTGCATTTAATTGTGGAAGAAATCTTAGGAACATTTTCTGTTTCTCAGGGTTGTGAAGTGTCCTCTGGAGATGTTTAAAACCCACCTGGATATGTGCCGGTGCGACCTGGTCTGGGTGATCCTGCTGTGGCAGGGGGATTGGACTAGGTGCTGGGACCGGTCTTGTTTAACATCTTCATCAATGACATTGATGAGGGCACAGAGTGTCTGCTCAGCAAGTTTGCCGACGACACCAAGCTGGGAGGTTTGGCTGATACGGCTGAGGGCTGTGCTGCCATCCAGAGAGACCTGGACAGACTGGAGGGCTGGGCACAGAGAAACCAGATGAGGTTCAACAGGGACAAGTGCAGAGTCCTGCATCTGGGGAGGAATAACAAACTCCACCAGTACAGGCTGGGAGGTGATCTACTGGAAAGCAGTCCTGTGGAGAGGGACCTGGGGGTCCTGGTGGACAACAGGTTAACCATGGCACAGCAATGTGCCCTGGTGGCCAAGAAGGCCAATGGGATCCTGGGGTGTATTAGGAGGAGTGTGTCCAGCAGATCGAGGGAAGTTCTTCTCCCCCTCTACTCTGCCCTGGTGAGGCCTCATCTTGAGTACTGTGTTCAGTTTTGGGCCCCCCAGTTTAAGAGGGACAAGGATCTACTGGAGAGGGTCCAGCGGAGGGCTACGAGGATGATTAGGGGACAGGAGGGCATGGCTTATGAGGAGAGGCTGAGGGACTTGGAGCTTTTTAGTCTGGAGCAGAGAAGACTTAGGGGAGATTTGATCAATGTTTATAAGTACCTGAAGGCTGGCCAGGAGGGGGGAGACAGGCTCTTTCCACTTGCTCCCTGTGACAGGACAAGGAGCAATGGCTGTAAGTTGCAGTAAAAGGAGGTTCCACCTCAACACAAGGGGGAACTTCTTTACTGTGAGGGTCACAGAGCACTGGAACAGACTCCCCAGGGAGGTCGTGGAGTCTCCTTCTCTGGGGACTTTCAAGGCCGCCTGGATGCGTTCCTCTGTGATCTGTGTTAGATAGTTTTGTCCTGCTCTGGCAGGGGGGTTGGACTCGATGATCTCTTGGGTCCCTTCCAACCCCTAACATCCTATGATCCTATGATCCTATGATCTTCCAAGTTCCCTTCCAATCCCTAATGTTCTGTGAGTCTGTGATCCTGTGTGATCACTCCAGAAAACCTCAGTCTGCATAAGTTAATAAATAATACTAACAGAACATAAGGATCTTTCTTCTTGCATTTGATATGGTAGGTTTATCTATACTTCAGCATATTAAAAATGCATCTGAATAGCAAACCCACAAGGTGTACTCATCTTCTGAACTCAGTTAAGGCAGCTCACAGGTGGTGCATGAATTAGCCTACCCACATCTCAGGTAACCTCTTCCACAGTAACACCAGACTAAACGATGTGGCAGTTAGAGAATAGCCATGGCTACGTACAGCTGTTCATAACGTGGTGCCAAGGCAACCAAGTGGACTCATCTTGGGAAAACTGAGACAGTCTAAAATATTTTTCAGCACAACCCAAGGCCCAGTTTCTAGCTGGTTTGTTTGCAAAAACACTCGTGCTGTCCTGACCTTGCTGCGTTTTCCCACGCAGTTGTGCTGGCTTGCTAGCCCTCAGCGGCAAACGCACACGAAGATTTTTTGAATATTGCTGGGAATGTTGATAATAGAGCTCTGAATGTGTAGAGGTGAAAACTTCACGCCGAGGAAAGTATTTCTTTTATGTGTGTATGTGGAAAATTGCAATGAATATAACAGACTGCACAGCACACTTCATCAACTTAGCAGAACTGCTGTAAGTGTTATCGATCTACTGGCTGCTGCAGGTATGAACTTGTGTGTGAATTGTGAATTAAAAATCTGGCTTCTTTCTTCATTCCTCAAATGTTTTCTTTCTGTTATCTTCCCCTCTGTGTAGACACAGAACTTACACAATACTCACATTCCTTTCAGATGGATGTTCCATTTCCATCACTTTATCGGGCAACCCATTTATCCTTTTATGGATCTTGATTTGATGCAGTTTGCTCCAGATATTTTGTGTGAACCATTCAAAGAAATAAAATCACTAATTCCCGGGCTCATAACATCATTCTCCAAGAATGCAAACAAAACAACAGAGCAAACAGGAACATTAGGAAACATAACCATAAACAGAACATTAGGAAATAGAACCTCTTGCTGGAAGCTCACATGAATGATTCACTTGGAACCTCCTGGGGATTTTCACAGTATAAATACCATGGTTTTAGTCAAAACTTTAACTAAGTAAGAAATGGCAGTGATGCCAAGCTGGAATACAAAAGATCTGTTATTCACAGAGAAATAATTATTCACATTTACTATCTCCCTTCTCAAAAGAGGGGAAAAAAAAACCCCCAACACACACACACACATAAAAAAAAAGCCTTGTGAGAGGTCCAGGGCACAACGCCAAACGCAGCGTTCAAAATTAGAGTTAGTTAAAACGAGAGGGACTGGATTTGTACGAGCAGAGACCCAACTGCATGACAGGTCACTCCACAGGCACATATGCTGCTTTCCCCCCACTGCCCTAAATATAGAAAAAAAAAAAAGAAGAAGGAAAGAAATTATGGTTTTGTGGGTTGAGTATTGACCTGGGCTTGGTTCCTGTTCTGCTTCCAGTCTTACTTTGCAGAAATCGCTGAGGGTCAAACCACATTTGATGTTAATGCAGCACAGTCAATAAAGTCATGCTGCTTTAATCCTTCTGAAAATCCTGTTGGTAATATTTCTGTGCCTGAGTTCCTCGCTTGTGACATTACAGCCAGTACTGCTTCCTTTCCCCTGCCCTTTGTCAGTCGTGGCTATTTACACAGAAAAGCCTCGAGTGTAATTAATTGTCTTAACGAACGCCTGTTAACACAGAACGAGCTCTAGACACCCTCTCCACTGCACAGCAAAGCAAAGCAGCGTGCTCGGGAGCCCAGGACCAGCTGTGCTCCAGTTTTGCTAGAAAGCTGCAGTCTCTGTGACTCTGCTGTTGCCGGCAGCGAGCGCTCAGGCTGTGCACGCAGGCAGGAGCACACTGCACCTTCACTAGCAGTTAAGTCCTAAGTCCCAACAGCCACGGAGACTTTGTAGGTATTTTCTTCTGGGTTGCCCTATGGTTCATGTTGGGCTTCTAATTAATCAGTGCAGTCCTAATTTATAATTCTCAGCGTGGTTTGAGGTACCTTGCTCCCTACTTATTGGCTGTAGAGCCAACTCAGGTTTGTAGGTAACAACTGTGGAGTTCTGGACCTGTGTTTCTTCAGGTACTGAGGATTCAGTATCCAGGTGTTTCATCATTGCTTTTCTTCACTGACATACAGACCAGTGCTGTGCAAACCAAGTTATTCAGCATGAAGCTTTCACCCCATCTTAGGATTTCTAATGTCTTGAATTGTGAGTGGACACAAAGGAAAAGCCTCTTCACAGTTGTGGTTTTTTTTCCCGTGGCTAAGAAGCAGATGTGCAAAGGCAGGGGGATAGGACTGCATTTGATTCAGGGAGTTTCACTCCTGTATCTCCCTTCCAGAAGAACAGTTACTGCTCTCGATGCTGGTAAAGAATTGGTAAAGACTGACTGTGCGGAAATGGATTCAAATCCCCCCCAGAGGACACGAGCGCTCTTCCTCCACCTAAAATCTTTGCAGTTTTGTTGGAACACAGAAGAATGTGCAGGCTGCTTTCTCCAGATCTAACTGTGTTGTGTATCAGGTAATTATCTCTTCTGAAAAGTAAAAATTTCCTGTTCTTTACTATTTTTTTGCTTGTTTTAATGTAATGACTTACAAGTTCATCACCCAGAGAAGGAACAGTGATCCCTAAACTTAGTCTTCTAACGACTGGCAAATAAACACACGGAGGGAAGCATCTCTCTGTTCATTAGAGAGACTGGAGGCTGCACCGCACCACAGCAGTCAGCTGTGCCCGTAATTTTGCCATTCCTTTGCAAATTAGCCAGGCTTTGTGAGCACAGGTCTGCTGTACCGCGCAGGGGGGCTTTCGGCTCTCGGAATCTGGCAGGGGTTCAGGATCAAAGTATTCTTGCTTTGAACCCACTTGTTAGCCATGCAAAATAAACACAATTCACCTTGCCCTAAAAAGCACCGCTGAGGAAAAAGAAACAGAAAAGGACATTTCTCAAAACCTTTCAAATTCGGCACTTCGACTATTTCTACAAAATCAGACCAAAGGGGGAAAAACCACGAGAACGCGGTGCAAACGATGCACAAACGAGAGCCGTCAAGTCGAGAGACGGTTTGGATTTCTTCTCGCTGTCACAACTGCAGACAGCGCTCTGCAGCGCAGAGAGCATCCTGCTGCTGCCATAAAAAGTGCCCTGGCTAATGATTTGCCGGTAGGACTGGTCACTTCCTGTGGTGGATTTACGCTAAATCCTGTTATTAGTCTTGCTCTGCAATTGCCATTGTCTGTGACTGGAAGCAAGGCTCAAAGGCTGCAGCCAGCCTTTTAGTGCAAACCATGTGAATGGAGATGTGACCCAATGTTCGACCACTTCCCCCTTCCATTTCGTGTCAGCTGCCGAGCCTTTCCCTGTAAATCACGATGCCAAAATGAACGTTACTCTTTTCCACCTCCTCTTGCACTCTGCACAATTTTAGCGTTTGCTTTTGAGTGGGTTTTGTTTTGATGGGTTTTTTTCACTAACTTGTGTTCTTGCTTTGCTAGTAAGTTTGTTTTTCCGTTAAAAAAAAGAGGGTTCAGAATCTTCTGTCTCCTACATCACAGGAAATATAAGCAATTACTGCAGTCCGTGTGTACCTTCTCTAAGGAGTAGATTAAAAATCATTTACTAGCAAGAAGAACTTATAGCTGGGTAACACACAAATGGAAACCCTCCCATCACAAGCAGACTGACCACACACTTCCCTGGAGTGTTTCATACTTCATGCATTCACGCTGTGCAAAACTTGGCCCACTTTTTTAGCTGGAAAAGAAGAGCTTGTTCACATAAATACACAGACATCCAAGGATGAAAACTATCTGCAAGAGAGAAACATTTCTGGAAGTTTTCTTTAGTGCAGATGGAGGGTTGAGCTCTGCAGGCACTGCACAGAATAAAATTCTCACTAAAATGATAAAGCAAGACAATCAGGAAGAGCAAAAAAGGGGTTTACCTCCATAACTGTGCCTAAGCTGGGTGCCTGTTGTTGTTGTTGGCATTTGAGCCACGTACGTGTTGCTTTTTTACATTTAAATTAAATTATTAAAATTCAATAAGCCCCTGGAACCAAACCTTATTATTAAAGTATTAATTGTAATCTGTTTCCTCCATATACCAACATTAATTAGAATACTTCCATTTCAGCTGGTGTAGCTGAAACCCTTTCTTCTCTAACTGAATGTTCTGAGATTTGCTACTGACTGGGGGGAAAAGTGAAGCTTAACTCACAAACAGGTGAAATCACAGTGTGTGGGTGCAGGGAACTGTCTGCACATTTCCAAATGAGAAGAAGGAATTCCTCAATGACATCTAAAATACTTCTGTTCTGGTCTGACAACCAGTTGCTAACTAATAGTAGCATAATTTTTAGAAAATGAACAAGCTTACTCATAACTATCCAGCAGAAAACCATTAATAGTTGGCAGCTACTTTATGTCAGGATGAGGAAAAGTGCCAGGGTCCCTTCACCTCATTCCCTCTCTCAAACCTGGAGACATTTGCATCTGTTGGTTAGAAGAAGTGAGATTGAAGAGTAGCCAAAGTGGGATCTTTCTTTCAGATCCACAGCCTGAAGCACCTTGTCCACACTCATACTAAACCCAACATCTTTACAAGGGCCTCGGGATGGACTCGTATTTTTCATGCAGGCGACCATCACATTTCCCTCTAGACAGGCATCTGCCTCTAGTTCATATTCACCCTCCACACTCAAACCACAAGTGGGAGCAAAGAGCTCAAACCACCAGGGTACTGTTCATGAGGAGTTTATGAATAGTTGTCCATTACTTGGATTAACAGTTAATTTGTCAAGTTAAGCCACTGTTGGGCCAAATCCTGTCTTCCCTGATCCACGCCTAAAGAGCTGGGCTTTGCTCAGGAGAATGCCTCGGGCAGCATGATGGTTACTTCCTTTTTGTTTTACCTCCAGTGCCACAAAGAAGCAGTGAAAACGCGGTGGCTCTTGCCACCACAATAACATCCCTGCTTCTTTTCCTAGGGCACAAAAAGGAAATGGATTTTTTCCGTCATAGCTGGTGATTTCAAGCTATTTGTGTTTCAAGAGTTTTTTCTTGATGAGCTTTTTTTACTTATTTTGACTTCTAAACGTTGTTTCTTTCTAAAACAACTTTTACAAGTACTTTTGCAGTTATTTATTAAGAAACAACGGGTGAAGTGATTAATTAGCGGTGTAAACCGCTGATCTAATTTGAGGAGAAGGCGTTCGCGGAGAACGTTTTACGTGCGACCTTTCTGAGAAAGTCCCGATTCCTTCGTGTAACCTGAAGTGCCCGTCACAATTTCTACAGACTTCGCTGACATCTCCTGCTGAGCGCAGCGCTGAGCAGCCTCTGGCTTCCTGGGAAAGAGCTCCGCCAACAAGGCTGCCCCTATTCCTTCGTCTCAGCAGAGGTTTCTTCCTCCTGGGCTGCATCCTCCTCGCACAGCAAATAGCGGCGACCGGCTCTGTTGCTGTTAACGGGGTGAGGACCTGCCTGCTTCATCTGTGGGCAGCTCACAAGGCTTCTGCACAATCTAACTCTAAAAGCAGTCTGACACTGCGGCAACCCTAACAAGTTTGCTTTGCTGCTATGTCTGCAAAATTCAACATTTATTGACATAAATTATTCATTTGTGTGTTTTAGGTAAAAGCTATTGGGCTGTCGCTCACTGTGCTGCTCTCCTACATCTTGCATGGACTACTTACTTCCTCCAGGGTGGTTGTGGAGTCTCCTTCTCTGGAGATGTTCAAGACCCGCCTGGATGTGTTCCTGGGTGACTTGGTCTAGGTGATCCTGCTGTTGCAGGCGGATTGGACTGGATGATCTTTCAAGGTCCCTTCCAATCCCTAATGATTCTGTGATTCTGTGATTCAGAAAGTAATAAAGTCTGAGTTACCTGTGTGGAGAGGGGGCCCTGTTATAAACCCAGTCCTCTGTGGAACAGGATGTTTTGTTCCTCATGAACGATCCATGGTCTGTAATTCTCATTGACTTATGAAATGCACAACATGCTGGATTGTAGGGTGTGCAGACAGCGAGGAAAAGAAACCGCTCACAAGTGAATCAAATCTTGTATAAATAATAAAAGCAATCAAAAATCAGCATTTGCCCGTAGTTACTACGCAGTAGGCATCTCCAAATGTTTTGAAAGGACTGTTGTGTAGCAACAAGTTGTAACCACTGGCAAATGCCAGTTTTTGTAGAAAGCTTGCAAGACTAAATTTACAATGGATGTATAAAAAAAGTATCTTTGCATTAAAATTTGGTTTGCTATTAAAAAACCCACTATTTTTTAGATTTCTTTTTCTTCTTCCATGCCTTTTTAGTTCTCATTGTAAAGAAAAAGTCACTAAGCTATTGATTCCGGCTCATTTGTCAGGAAGCTGTTTGGGGAAGCATCATTAAAAAACAACCAAAAACTAACTTCTCCAGAAGCTGCAAAAGATGGAAAATTGTATGGGTTCTCCTCTTGTAATCTGTGAGAATCACAGAATCATTAGGGATTGGAAGGGACCTCGAAAGATCATCCAGTCCAATCCCCCTGACACAGCAGGATCACCTAGACCAAGTCACACAGGAACACATCCAGGAGGGTCTTAAACATCTCCAGAGAAGGAGACTCCACAAACCTCCCTGGGCAGCCTGTTCCAGTGCTCTGTCACCCTCACTGGGAAGAAGTTCCTTCTCATATTGATGTGGAACCTCCTGTGTTCCAGCTGACACCCACTGCCCCTCGTCCTATCACTAGATGACATTGAGGAGAGAAAGGAATCTGCCAGTAAATGCTTCACAGAAAAGTGTGATACAAACCATTCTTACAGAGAAATTGTTGTTTAGTAGAAGATTGTCTCTGCTAAAGATCAGTAATTGCCATGTTGTTGATGCACACGAGTGTGAAAGAGTTAGGTAAAAGCTATTGGGCTGTCGCTCACTGTGCTGTTCTCCTGCATCTTGCATGGACTACTTGTTTCCTTCAGAAAGCTATCAAGTCTGAGTCACCTATGTGGAAAGGTGTTTTTACCTCAAACAAACCAGATGCCAGAGACAATAAAGTCAAATATTCCCTAACTGATACGCTACAGGCTTGGAGAAGAGTGGCTGGAGAGCTGCCTGGTGGAGAAGGACCTGGGGGTGTTGATCGACAGCCGGCTGAACATGAGCCAGCAGTGTGCCCAGGTGGCCAAGAAGGCCAATGGCATCCTGGCCTGTATCAGAAACGGCGTGACCAGTAGGAGCAGGAAGGTGATTGTGCCCCTGTACTCAGCACTTGTGAGTCCTCACCTCGAGTACTGTGTCCAGTTTTGGTCACCACAGTACAGGAAGGACATTGAGGTGCTGGAACGAGTCCAGAGTAGGGCAACCAAGTTGGTGAAGGAGCTGGAGGACATTCCCTATGAGGAGAAGCTGAGGGAGCTGGGGTTGTTTAGTCTGGAGAAGAGAAGACTGAGAGGAGACCTTCTTGCCCTCTACAACTACCTTAAAGGAGGTTGTAGCAAGGCTGGTGTTGGTCTCTTCTCTCCAATTGGTGATGATAGGATGAGGGGAAATGGCCTCAAGTTGCATCAGGGGAGGTTTAGATTGGATGTTAGAAAGAAATTCTTTACTGAGAGGGTGGTTAGGTGCTGGAATGGATTGCCCAGGGAGGTGGTGATGTCACCATCCCTGGAGGTGTTTAAGGAACGGATGGATGCGGCGCTTAGGGATATGGTCTAGCAGTTAGACACGAGGAGAAAAGGTTGGACTCGCTGACCCTGGAGGACCTTTCCAGCCATGATGATTCTGTGATTCTATGATTCTATGATACAGCTCTCCTTTCAGAAAGTGCAAACATGAATGATATTCTCACCAAGACAACAGGATGTGAAGTTAGTGAGCGGGGAGGATAATAAAACATTTTACATCAATATGCTTCAGTTGAGTCTATCAGGTCTCAACTCTCAATGTTGAAACTTCTGAGTTACTGAAGTGAAACCATGTGATCGTTGAGTTCAGCACTGTGGTAGCACATCCATCACAGGAGAATATGACAACAGACAGACCAGTAGCTGCACAGAACAGCAGCTGAAGCATCAGTGCTTTATGTGGGAATGTTGTCAAAATAAAAGGAAATACAAAAGCTACAGAAATCAGTAGTAGTTGAAAAAACACGTAGAAATCAGTAGTATTTGAAAAAACAGGTATTGTCCACAAGGTTAGTCGCTGTCTTTAAGAACACATCCATCTAGAGGACAGTTTGCAGTGCATTTTCATGCCATTTCATTTCCTGTATCTGTTTGCTAGGCTGTGTCCCACCACTTTCCACAATCAAGTCCTTGGTGTAGCTTCTTGTCCTCTGCGGTGCTGTTGGTGTAAATAACCAAAGTCCTGCATCTCTTCATTCTTTCCTCTTGAGCTTTCAGGTTGCCTTTTCCTGTCTTGTCCTCCAGGCTGGTGGATCTCGAGCTGAAGTCTGCACTACTGAAGGGTAGTCATCCTTCCAACCCCTAAGGATCTGTGCATCCTGACTGCTAGAAGCCTTGAACTCTCTCTTGGGTCAGCGGGAAAGAAGAGGTGCATCTGGAATGAGACTAATTTCACCACAGTGCAGATATCAGAAATATGTTCAATAAATTAAGTCTTAAAACTGCTTGTTTCCCTCTGCTTCCTGTAAGGGCATCCTGGGCCAGATAACTGACACATACACATGCTAATGTTTGCTTTGGTGAACGCCACTCTTGGGAATCACAGCATCATTAGGGATTGGAAGGCAGTTTGCTGAACTTCTGGGCCACGTTGTCAAAAACACAGGGGGTTCACCAGCTTCCATCACTGACTCCATTCCATTGGGCACAATGGGAAGCGTTAGAAAGTTCTTTGCCTGGGAACTTCTGTCCCCAGTGTAAGTTCTGCTTGTGTTCCGAGCTGTGCAGAGCCACGTGACAAAGGCAGCACGTCGCCAAAGCCCAGACAGTGTAGCCTGGAAAGATTCCCTGATTTAATTCCCAAGACTTTTGCTGCAGCATAAAAGAACTAGACGTTGTCTTTACCCTCGGATAGGGTCTGTCAGTTCCCTTCCATTTCTATCTTGCCGCGATGTTCTACTTCTTAGTAGCTCAATTAGGATACTGACATTGTTTCATAATTGATGTAATGAGAAGGATGATTTAAATGCAATATGTTCAGACAAATAATGAACTACTCTGTTTTTTTTGGAAGGATGATTAATGATGCTGTCCTAGATCTAAACTCATGTTCACAATGATGCATTCACGGGGATGTGGCAGGTGATAATAAATGTGTTAACATTCAACTATTGTACTCCAGTGTGATCCAAACAGGATTTCCTCTTATTACCTCCTTTGCAATAAACTTTGCTACGAAGCTGTAATAAGAAAGATTACTCTGGTGATTCGAAAACTGCTGTAATTGTTGTTTTCTTGAAACCTGTAATTTAATAAGTTCCATTTTCCATCAAAATGAGCTTTGAGCTAATATAATTTCAAAGAACTAAGGTGAGGTTTGCCCTGAGGGTCTTTACCTGTAAGAATGCAGAGTCTGCATTTCTTATGCTAACTTTAGGTGTATTTAGGGCTCCTTGTCACACAATACAGGTAATTACTGGTACTGTACTCAGCGGAGCCTCTTCCTGTCTTTCTAGAGTCAGTGTTTTCAAGCCCTGCATGGGAGAAATTGAATTACAAGGAAGCCAGTGTTTATCTTGGTTGGATCAGTGTCTTTCACTTGTCTTGAGGTAAAACTCCTAAATCGATTTGAGAGTGACATGGTGACCTAGCACCAGTAAAACCTTCAAGAAGTCCTTGGGAGTTTCGTTCCATTTTATTCATTGCTTCAGATCCAAGACAAAGTTTTGAGGCTATTTCATGTCTGTATGGAAGGAGAAGGGAAATGAAGGTGGTTAGGTCATCTAGAGAGGACAGAAAGTACAGAGAATGAAATACAGGTGCGGAAGCATCTACTTAACATCCAGTAAAGGCAAGACTCTGTATTCCAGTAAGCAATTACACTGATCAATAAAATGTGAGGTCTGTGAAGCAACAAGCTGTTGATAGTCTTCCTTAGAACACAAAAGAGGTCAGTTCAAAAGTGTGTTGGTTAATTAGTTTGGGATGACTTTTCTGCCTCTGTGTAGGAGTTCCACAATAAAATTAGCTTCCCCTTTCCATTTGCTAACATATCCAGGCACTCTTTAATTATACACACTCACTGAAATTTTTATGCATATTTGGGGAGCTGAGTCAGGGCCCAGCTCTTTAAAGAATGCACAGCGCCCATGTGCCTGCAGTTGAGCTGTATAATGATGCCTATATACTTTAAAGACTTGCACTGTGGCCAAAACATGTCTGCTTGCATTCCTCATTTCACTTAAGTGCCTTTTCTTGTGAAAACGTTTTGTTTGTATTCCTGCCCTTGGTAAAAAGGAGCTGCATGCCAAAAAAAAAAAGCCCCCTAAAATGCAGTGGAAAAAGCCCTAAAAGGCCACTGCCACCTGTTTTAGTTCAGATATAAAAGTAGTATTTACAATACTCAGCAAGGCTCTAGAATTTAACATCATCAGCTCAGGAGCTTGTGATTCGGAGCTGGGGGGAGCCTCTTGGTGCAAGCGAGGGAACTCCAGGGAAGTAGCTGCTCAGAGGGACCGTTTAAAGAACAAGCCTGCAACAGTGACGCTTCACGTCTTCATCCAGGAGTTTTGTGTAGCTGGAGCGGAGCAGTGTAGTCCCCCAGAATTTGCTTGGTTTATTTACTTGCTACTGTAAAATTCCTGGTGTCGTTCTTGTTGGTTTTCCTCAGGAATGTAGAGTTTAAATGTACTGGAGGAGCACAAACGCAGTCTCAAGTAACCTCAGTCAGCTGGCTCAGGGTTTTTAAAGCAACTTTATTCAGTTGGTTTTTTTTCCCATGAGACTAAAACCTGCTAATTTCAAGTTAGCTGTGTTAAATTTTTGCATTCCTCCTCTGAAATCTCATTCTCCGCAGCACAATCACTGGAAACGTTTTCACATTGAAATTGCAGATGTAAATGAAGTGCTTGGGTTGCTGTCTGGATTTAGTTACCATGTCTGTTTGTTGACATCTCGCATGAAGCCCTGCTGTGTCTCTGGCTCTGTCTACTTCATTTCCCCTCTAATTAGGCTTTGCCCTCAATTAAGTTAATGATGCAACTTTTCCTATAGATCATTTGCCCCTTCAATCAATTAGCAGAATATGAAGGGTGCATCCCTCTTTGGCTTTGGGTTTGCTTGCCCGGGGGCAGACTGTTCAGTTCACAGACGCAGTTACGCAAACCAAGCTGTTGGCTCTGAATTATATAACCTGGCCAAATTGGGGCTCACACAAGTATGATCTGGAATTGTAAAACAAACACTCTAGACCCCAAATCTAGAGAGAAGCCTCGATTATTTTTATGACACTATAGATGCAGTTTCAGCAGTTTGGAACACAGGAGAAACTCTAGAGATGCAGCAGGTTTTATGTGACAAACACTCTGCTGAGTGCACGCAGTCGTGGCCAGGAGCAGAGCAGGACTAAGCAGTGGGTCCCCACGTGCTCTGCTAGATTCCTGCCTTGCCACCTTCTGTCACAGATGCTCGTTATCCTCCCTTTTTGAGTCTACTTTGACCTTGTCCCCGAGTGAAACAGTCCAGCTGCCCAAATCTACCTCTGCAGAAAGACAGTCCTCAATACCCTGCGCTACCACCTGCTGCTCTGCTCGGAGTTTGTAACTGCTTACACATCCCATCAGATTTCCTGATGTAATCCCATTTTAGTGTCCTAAAAGAGCCTTGGGCTCATTGCTCATGCTTGCTCTTTTTTTTCACCATCCAGCCTGACAACTCGAAACGTAGCCCATCTTACGTTTTCCCCTCCAGAGTCCTATTTCTCCAGATTCCACCAGAACTAAAAAAATCATTTCTGTCTTAGAATCACACAATCATAGAACAATTTCAGCCGGATGAGACCTTAAAGGTCACCAAGTCCAACCTTTTTCCAGCTCTATCATCACCACCAAACCATGTCCCTCAACCCAAAACCTACCCTTCTCTGAAACGCCTCCAGGGAAAGCGACCCAACCCCTTCCCTGGGCAGGCTGTCCTAGGGGAGATCTTATCACCCTTTAAAACTACCTGAGAGAAGGCTGTAGAGAAGCGGGGGTCAGTCTCTTCTCCCAAGTCACTAGTGTAAGGCCAAAATGGTCTCAAGTGGCACCAGGGGAGGTTAGGTAGGATGTTAGGAAAAATTTCTCCAGTGAAAGAGCTGTCAAATATTGGAACAGGCTGCTTAGGGTGGTGGTGGAGTTACCATCCCTGGAGATGTTTGAAAACCATGTAGATGCAACATCTGGAATCATGATTTAGCAGGCATGGTAGTCCTTTAGGTTAATCGTAGTTGTCTTTGGTTGGACTTGATTGTGGAGGGCTTTTTCCACCTTAATGATTCTATGATTTGTCTAAAACACTACTGTGAAGTAATTGTAGCTACTATTAAATCATACTTACCATTCCTACTGTATCTTCTGGCTCACATTTCACTTCTAAATTCCCTTTTTCCTCTTGAAGAAGGAAAATCAAGCCCTGCATCCACCCCTTTGGTGTCTGTGTGTCATATGTCAGCTCTCACTTCTTATTCTTAGTCTGTTAGACTCATAGACTTAGTTTTGCTGATAAAAGGTGGTGAGATTTTACCTTTAGGTAACTAGCAAGCAGGAGCTTCCTGAGGTGAAAACCAAGTAAAGATCAAAGCCCTTCAGTTTTATCACCAGGTAAACTCGCTGAGCTCTGTCCTACGCCTTGGCTTGGAGCTGACCTCAGCAAGTTTATTACCTCATGGTAAAATGAGAGAATTTCATCTTCACTGTTCTGTAGTTTGGGCTTTAATAGAGAAATCCATTGTGTTTTTTAATTGTTTGGGGTAAAAGGATCCACACTCTTTTCAATAGTCCTTCTTCTTTGTTTCACTTTTCCATGGCTGTTTCTCTTAAACTGCATGTGACACCATTCTTCTTACCCATAACTTGTTATTTATAAACCATCCTCTTCCTACAACCAGAGAACTCCTTTTTCCTAAATAGTCTTGGCTTCTTTTCTCTGTTGCTGACCTCCAATTTGTTTGGATTCATTCTCTGATTTAGAAGACATAATCTTTGGGTGAAGTGATCTACACTTACATTGGGTAAGTGTAGAGTCTTACATCTGGGCAATAACAACCACAGGTACCAGTATAGGCTGGGGACTGACCTGTTGGAGAGTAGTGTAGGAGAAAGGCACCTGTAGGTCCTGGTGGACAGCAGGATGACTATGAGCCAGCAATGTGCTCTTGTGGCCAAGAGGGCCAACAGCATCCTGGGGTGGATCAGAAGGGGGGTGGTTAGCAGATCAAGAGAGGTTCTTCTCCCCCTCTACTCTGCCCTGGTGAGACCACACCTGGAGTATTGTGTCCAGTTCTGGGCTCCTCAGTACAAGAGGGATGTGGAACTGCTGGAGAGGGTCCAGCGTAGGGCAACAAAGATGATGAAGGAGATGGAGCACCTCCCTTAAAAGGAGAGGCTGAGGGAGCTGTGCCGCTTGAACCTGGAAAAGAGGAGACTGAGGGGTGACCTCAATGTCTACAAATATTTGAGAGGTGGGTGTCAGGAGGATGGAGCTTGACTGTTCTCGGTGTCATGTAGTGATAGGACGAGGGGCAATGGTTGTAAGCTGGAACATAGAAGGTTCCACATCAACCTTAGAAGGAACTTCTTCCCAGTGAGGGTGACAGAGCCCTGGAACAGGCTGCCCAGGGAGGTTGTGGAGTCTCCTTCACTGGAGATGTTCAAGGCCAGCCTGGATGTGTTCCTGTGTGACTTAGTCTAGGTGATCCTGCTGTGGCAGGGGGATTGGACTGGGTGATCTTTGGAGGTCCCTTCCAATCTCTAATGATTCTATGATTCTATGATACACTGTCCATGCTTGTTCACACCTACAAACCCAACCCCCCACATATACAAATGGTCCTCAAGACAAAGGAGGAAAGTGGTCCTTACTTAATAGCCTCCTTTTCTTTCAACACTAGCTAAAAATAGGTTGTTGACACAGCCCAGTGCTTGTTGTCAAACATTTATCTTTAAAAAGAACCCAAGAACTTGTAGTTACAGTGGGAATGTGCCACATGTACATTGAAGAGTCTTCCAATACCAAGACGTAGAAGCAGAGGTGAGAGTTGCAGGAACAGAGAAGGCTCATACTCTGGGGACACCAGGGACCATCCCAATCAGAACTTTACAGTCCTGTGGAAAATCTTCCAGAATCTTGTTTCACCCTTGTGCCAGTTGTCAGCAATGCGTACGCTATCGCCAAGCACAGCAGTGTAGCCCACTAGAGCAGAAGGCAACCTCCACCTGCCTAATGGCCTTCAGCGGGATGCTCCACCAGCTCAAAAGCATTGGTATTTCCATTGGGCAGGAATTTAGGTGTTCATCTTTGAAGCCTGAGCGTTGTGTAAATGGCTCACTATGTCTTTAAAGGCCCCAATGACATTCTGACTCTGCACCATTATGCAACTAGCTAAATCAAAATTGCATCTATTCTACTAAAGGAGGAACAAAAATAGAGTATGGAAGGTAACTTGTCTGATGCCATGGAGCACCTTGTTGTAAGCACCAGAACGAGCCCATAGCTTCTTCTTGCATGCCTCCATCTCCCATGCAAGTCATATGTGCTTTTTCAAGGATGTTAACCATTCAACATATCGACTGAGTTCAGTTTTAAAATATTATAAAATGAGGAGTTTTCCTTTTTTTAAAAAAAAAAGAAAGTATTTGAAGCATTCTTGAGCGTCTGTCTGCACGCACCTTTTGAATTGTATAACATGCTTGAAGATGACTGAAGACGTCTCCGAACCGTGTAGCTCTATCGGCCTGAGAGATCTGCCGCACACGTTTCAGCACGCCGTGTGTGTGCAAGGTTCAGTCTGACACAGCACACAGTTCTTCCAGTAGTGAGAGCGTTGTCGTGCTCATACCTTTAGCCTAGTTTGCACGTCACAGGAATGCAATATTTTGCCATATTCTGAATAAGCAGAGAGCCAAAGGCTTTTTCCAGATGAATAAGAAAGAGATAATTTGTTTATTTAATATACATAGTCAAACAAGGTCATTTTTTAAAGCAAGGGTATCTTAAATTGATACCAAACCTGCAGTATCTGTTCTTACCATAGCTCATGCTGTAGTCTGACAAAAAACGACAAGGAAATGTTCTTAACACATATTCACTGCCCCCTGTGAGTGAAACTGAGTCAAGCGCAGGACAACGGTAGACTGGAGGTCTCATACCTGCAAGTCAAAAGGAACTACAGGGAAAACACAGCTGAAAATGAGACTGGAGGCATCATGCAACGTGTATTTCATATACCGTGCACCACGGCCTTAGAAAACACTGCATCTTAATGAACATTTGCCAGTGCAGATACCAGCTGTCTTAACCAGCTCCGTAAACAATAAAGATGAGTCACGGGAACTTTTAACCTTCTAAAGCACTGCAGTCAGAACAGCAAAGCCAAGGATGCATGTAAAAGAAAAAGCTATCAGCTGTGACTTGGTTATATTTCAAGCTCCATGACTCTGCAAATACCAGTGATAGACATCTGCTAAGAGTAGATCATCCCTTCCTGAGAGCAGTGACTAGGACTGATGGAAAGAGTTGCCTGTGAGAGAACAGCACCGTGTAAGTGGACAAATTGGTCTTGATTGGATGTGGAGATTTTTGATTTCTTCATCTTTGGCTTTTTTATTTATGAAGAAGTAATCCTCCATCTATCACTGAGGCAAACACGTCATCACAGAAGTAAGTAGTCATGGGGACTCTCCATACCTGTAGACCAAGCAAGGATGGGTGGAGGTTTCTCCTGACTCCAGAGGCAGTTATCTGGACATAGGACACTGAACACCACTGGTGAAGGAGGCTGTCACTGTGCTTTGTCTTGCCTTATGCAGCACCATATATCAGAAAACCTAAGACTTCTCAGTGACACCCTTAATCTTCCCCAGGTAGATTGTACTGAAAAAAAGTAGCAGTAGGTAACAGATTTTGTGGCTCACAAGAGCTAAGAAATCTTCTGTGTAGAAGAACACAGATTAATAGTGGATATCTGGAAGAAGCAAAAACTAGCAAAAGTTGGGGTCCACTTTGATGTTATGAAGAGGTAATGTTCATGGTTTGGTTTTTTTTTAAAAAAAACATTGTCCTCTTCCTTCCACGTCTACATGTGTCTTGTCCAGGTTTCATTTCAACGAACAGCTTGGCACCCATGTGCTCCTCTCAGCAGCTGCTACCATAGCTGTCTTCCCTCACGTAACCTTACCCTGTGGGGCTTAAGTCCAAGTCGCAGGCTGTCTATGGACTAACACCTGAGATGCAGAGAGCAAGCTCCACTTTTCCTTATAGCACCAAAAATTCAGAGCAGCACCTTTAAAAAGGACAATGAAAACTAGGTGCATATTTCTCAACAGTCACAAGTGGAGAGTAGAAACCTATTGTCTTGCAGATGTGTGGTGAACCTTAGGGAAAAAATTGGTTGCAATGGGGCTAAAGTGAGGAAAACCTGGATGAGTCTGAGTCCAGAGATCAGTGGGGTGTTTTCTAAAAAGATTCATGTCCCAAACCACGTGATCCTCAGCTACCACTGCCCTTTAAAAGCTCTGTGATGTTCTATGTGTGCACAGGAACTCCACTCTTTTTTGAGCTCTCTGACTGTCAAGCAAGGGCAGAAGAGAACACTTCACTTGAAAAATGTCATTCAGCTTGAGAATATCCGTGGGGAGATTTGACAAAATAATTTGTATCTGTTTAGGAAAGCAAAGGCCTCTTCCAAGGGCAAGTTATTCACTTAGAGGGGGCCTATTGCAAAGTTCATTAAACATAGTTTAATTAGTATTGACTGACTACGTTAATTCTGACACGCGCATGAAGAATTTTCTCATAAACTGGATGACAAATGGCTTTGGGCTTGTTTTCATGGTTGGGAAGCCATGATTTGAGTTCCACTCAGTAATTAGTTTTTTGCCCTTTAGGAGACGTAACGATGCTTCCATGGAAGAACAACAGAAAAACAGGACTTTCTGAATGCTGTGGCAGGTGGATTGGACTCGATAATCTTCCGAGGTCCCTTCCAATCCCTAATGATTCTATGATTCTATGAATCGTTGTTTCACCTCCAGTCCTCTCTGCTCTTACAAAAATGACACCAGGAAAGATGAAACACACAGCTTTTGAGAAAACTGCATGAAAACAACGATAAAAGTTGTGAAAAAACAAACTGAAAACTCTAAGGAGTGTAAGACTTTGGATATTTAATATAGAAATTATTTAAGCACTTGTTGAAGGGAACTATTTTATTTAAGGTTGTGCAGAAGTACTAAAGAGAAACCAATGCCAACATAAATATTGCCTTAAGTATTGTTCATTACACTTTCGAGACAGCTGAGGTATCACTTTTAGGCAGAGCGTAGTTTTCGTTCGGCAAGAGTCATGATGGCAACCTTTGATCTTTATTTCCTACAGTTAATACCATAATAATTCTTTTTATCTCATCATGTACATACACATTCCTAGGACTTGAAGCTAGTGGTTGTGCAAGAAGTTATTTGTAGTTTAAATGAAGTACTTGGTTGATAAATCAAGAGGTTTCATACAATACTAGCTTGTGATAAATCATTTTTATGCCATTTTGATCTCTCCGGTACTGCACCACCTCCAGCTCATGCTAGCTTCTAATGCGTGATGTATGAACTTTTGTCTGCTTTTCTAGTTCAATAAATCACAGCCTTTGGGGTAAAAAGGTGATTTCTCGTGTGTTTGCATGACACTAAGCACTAAGTTTAGAAAATGGAACTTCAGCAGAAAGACAGCCATTCTTGGTTTTTTAAAAAGGCAGTTCTCCCTAAGCTAGAAAACTACAGGTAGGATCAACTTCACTGATTTTCATCTCATCTTAAAATTATTGTATCTGAAATAGGTCAGCAGAGTAACCATTTAGAAGTGTTTGATGTTGACACTAAAGGGATCCTGAAACAACTAGGTCAGGTGTAAACATAGATACGACAGATACTGAGAGGCTTCCTAATCTAAATTAATATCTACAGACAGCATCATTTTACTCTGCTGAAGTGAAAAGGACACTTCATGGTACTTGTGACCCACCAAGCTTGATTTCCAGATATGCTAAATGTTAACTATTTCTACACATTTCAAAATTTAGCTGTGTAACTCTCTGTGGAGATTAGGCTCGTTTGAGCCCTCTTTTAATGATCCATACTCTCCTGCTCAAGGGCAGCCTGCAGCTTAGCCCTGCCATCGGGAGTGATTTCACTCTGTGGCAGTAGCTTGTCGCAGCACTGGTCAGCAGGAGGAGAGGGCTTGTGTAGCTGCCTGGGCAGCCCTTTGTCATGAGACATGAACAGTTCTTCAGCATTATAAAAGCAGAGGGTAATCATAATGGGGTGTTCCCCTTCCCTCTGCCCTTCCTCCTTCTCTCCCAGCTGGTGAATTCTGTCCTTGCACTGGCTGATATCAGTCATCCTGCTAATAGCAGTGAGCTTTAGATAATTTCCATCATTATTCATTTACATAGGTCCTAAACTACAGAGAAAAGTAAAATTAAACACATGTATAGATGGATTGTCTCTAGAAAGGATTTTCCCTTATGAAAAGCACCCAGAAACAGCCTTTAAAGCATGAAGAACATATAATCACAGTCCATGCATGTGATTTATCTTCTCTGTTGCACTTTGATAACTTCTTCTAGCCAATAAAGCCATTATGCCTTTCTGTGAATACAAGCCCTGTTGTTTAAAAATGTCTGATGCATAATAGTGAATTATCCTTCCAGAAATAAGAATGGAATCAAATCAATGTAATGCTTGATTAATTCAAGCTGTCCAGCAGCCAGAAGAGTTTCAGTGAGTCCATACACTGCATGTATGTGGAGATATGTGTATTCCCTTGCCTACTACTCTTATTGTATTTGTTCCTGTTTCAACAGGGTTATGAGCTGGTACAGGAACGAATAGAGAAGAGGAAGGCATAAATCACATACAAATACAATTTGGTTTTGGTACAGATGGCTATGCAGATTCAGGATGACATACACTTCTCAGAAGGGGCTATACGTAACTTCTGTCACACACAGCGTTGATGGCCAGGTGAGTTTTGAACAAAAAGTGGTAGATGTCAGCTGGTATGAACCACATTTGCTCTTGGTTATATCTGCAGTGCCATTTTGACTCAATCCTGAATAAAAATGCATGCAAATAATAGTTTTAAATAGCCACAGGCCAAAGTTTGTGTCTTGCAAACTTCCACGCACTACAGTGGCACTGCTATGATCCCGCTTCACCCAAAGAGATGCTCCATGTCCACAGGAGTTTTCTTAGAACAGTAGGTTTAGACAATCTAAATATTAATTGGAAGTGAAAAGGTACTTTGGAAAAATTCCTCCCCAATGTGTTTCTCTCTTCTGTCAAAGCAATGTTAAGTACAAGACTAATTTGTTGTGATGTTACACTGCAATATTCCCTTGCTTAGTGTCTCTTATTGTTTAATTAAATGTCATTGAAGATGTCACTGACAGACTAAAACACTTGTATTCTATTTTTTGTATTTTAATGGAGCCAGTAAAGGCCTAAGAAGTAGAAATGCCATAAGGAGCACTTTCTTCCAAACATTTTATGACTGCAGACTGTCTGTAGGTAATGTAATGTACTCTTTGCCTTTCTCAGTATATTACATACTAACAGATTACCAAGATTAATTCAGATTCAAATTGAATACTGCATCCAGAACCACTTCTGCTCTTCCATTTTCATTCCTTACATACTCACCTTACGCATTACTGATCTGCATGCAAGCCAATGTACTTCACATGAAATCCACCATCTTAATGGGGGGCATAAAGGGTGTAGGCACAACACAGGTATTTTCTTTTCTTGTCCAGGATTCCTAATAGATGTGTGATTGCAGCTTTGCAGAGGTACAGCACCAAGCAGAGTATCATATCCTTCATCACTTCACACTGCTGGCACCTTTTAACTCAGAGGTAAGGAGATCGCTGTCGTATTCCAGGGGTTGTCTTCTGAGATCACCATCATGCGTGCCAAGCAACAGCCATTGTCCCACCGTGTAGACACCTGTCCATTGAGAATCAGTGTGGCACTGTCTCCTTTCATCACTTCTTCCATCACTTCACAGAGCCAGCCATGCAGCTGTCTTACAAGATGCACGTTCAACCCAGACTGGATTTGATGACCTAGGTGTAAAACACCTCTTGTGAACCATTAATGATCTCACAGGCACTAGTGCCATTTCATGTTATAAAATGGTTTCACATTGACCACTTGAGTGCCATAGCTGTTACACAAAGCTGAGACAAGACAGTGTTCTACAGCATTTGATCAGTACTTGTGCCTTTGTGGTACAAGAGATCACAGGTGTTAAGGAAAGCCGTGAAAATTTGCTTTCACAAATCCAATACTGCTCTTAGTCCATGTTCCTGTTGATGAATTCAAGTGCTTCTTCTCAACTGATGGGAACCCAGGAAAAATGGGAAAGAAAAAAATAAACAACAAACAAGGAGAAGAAATGTCCTGGTTTTGATTTTTTTGTGCAGATTAGATTTTCTCATAGTTGAAACATAGAATCACTAGGAATTGGAAGGGACCTCGAAAGATCATCTAGTCCAATCCCCCGACACACCAGGGTCACCTAGACCAAGTCACACAGGAACACATCCAGGAGGGTCTTCAGTGTCTCCAGAGAAGGGGACTCTTGAGTACAAACAAATTACCCTCTACTGATTTCTAGGGAACAATAGTCTCCCTTCCCTGTGCTCCTTTCCACTGACATCTCACAGATTCCATCGCCTCATTTTTAAATCAGGTAGCCTCACTTGCTAAAGGAAAAAGCATAGACTGATGATGGACAAGGAAGCAAACTGGGGGATCAGCATTTATGGCAATCTCAAGTAGGGCAAAGGAGTAGCTGCAGACCGCAAGGAAGGGGAAGTAGGGAGGCACTGGCCACAAAGGAAACTGTAAAATCAGCAGGGAGAAGTGTTGACATACTCTGTTTTCCAAATGGAAAAGTAAAAAAGAAAGCTAAGTGAAACCATTTAAACTGCATTTGAGAGATTAGATGTCAGTGGAACAGACAAACGCTGGCCTAGCATTTATGTTTTGCATGTCCACTGATTCAATATAGCCAGTGCTTTTCTTACAAATGTTAAAAAAATAATGTACAATGAGAAACACATCCACGTGAACGTTGACATCTTCAACGTTCACGGCACACGAAAATGCACGACGGCACAGGCTATGTTGGTTCATTTTGCGTGGGGTTTGAATGTCCCTGTCAACGACACAACACAGAGTAGCACAGTGAACATCAGATATAGCGTGAGAAATATCTAAATTTGTCTGTATTTTAACAACAGATTGCAGGACATCCCATTGCTGTAAACATTAGGTGAGTTAGTCAAACGTGACTCGACATCCGTCACGTCTCACAGACTGTTTACTTGAGCAAACACACCTACACGCACAAGTATTTAGAGAACGGAAGCCACCGTCTTCTCCCATCCAAGTTTCCAGCAAAAAGACTTTGATACTTCTGGTGAAACCAACTCAAACACAACAGCACATTTGGTAGTTTTGTTCGCAGACCAGTGATTCAAAGCATTTATTTGATCTTTATTTTCTTCCTAGGTATTCAGCAAATATAGCCGCTCAATTATCAGCATTTAAATAGCTGCAACATCACCAGCACTGAATAATTTACTAATTGGCAGAACAATCCCCATCTCCTCCATTTGACCGGATATTTGTTCTGTGTGTGTGCTTGATAGGCGATATTTACTCCTGATAAATTGAGGGAGGCAAGTGTATTTGCTTTTGCTAAAACCAAGGGTAGCAAATCTTGTGGTTGAAGCTCTGATTATTATGAATAGGACATCGAAAATGGGGATAGAGAAACACGTCCAAAATGTTTTCTTCTTTTCTTTTTGTGAGTTAAGATCATTTATTCCCTGTGGTTTTTAATCACTTTTGTTGGTCTCAAAAAGTTCTTCAAAGATTTTTTTTATCAATTAGCTTCCATTATAAATTTCCTGCTAAGCAAATTTAAAACTTTTTAGAGGGTTTTTCCTGTTGGCTTTTTTCTCTTGGAGATAAAAATGTCAAAGTCAAATTACAAAGAGGGGATGAAATTACGAGCTCTTTGTTAAAATCATTTTATACAACTGTAATACAACTTCTGCCATTTAGGGCAACCTATACTCTACTCATGGCTTGCAAAAAAAGACATGTTTAGTTTCCTCATTTGGTATTAAAACAGTGAACACGTCTTGTTCTCAGTCTCTTTGGACTCTCTGAGTAACCTGTAAAGACTTAAAGCACAGGACCTGCAGGACAGGCAAATTACAAGTGCCCTGAGCTTTTAAGAGCTCTTGTCTGTGTCGGGCTTTAGAGTTAGAGGGAGTTATCATCGTACAACACAGAATATGTGAGGCACACTGGTTTAAGTCTTTAAATTCTGGCATTTTAAAGGTAGTAGTGTCACTATGAGTGGGACTTACATTTACTGCCTACTTACATTGACTTGCCATCACTACCTCTGCCTTCCATTGCTGGTCATACTGAGAATACCCAAAGGCGTTAGAATTCCATGTAGTTCAATGCCTGATGGGTGTCTGTCCAAACAAATGGATGTCTGTCCTTTAACATTAAAACACGTTGCCAAAAACCAGGAACAAGTTTTACACTTTTTTTTTTACAAGCATATACCAACAATAACAGAAAGTGGTTATGAGAGAATCAACAAGAAACAGCATATCTGAAATATCTGGAAATGTTTTATTCGTTTCCATGAACAGAAATAAAAATCTCGACTTCATTTCTCCAGCTGTAGACATATGCATGGCTTGAAAACGTAAGTTGCAGAACAGGAACTCAGATGGTACAGATCAGCATGGCTGTAGAAGTCAGAGGAGTGACAGGAGAGTGTCATCTTCTCAGCATCTGTCCCTCACACAATGCAAAGAGCTGCTGTTTGGAAAGGTGAAGTACGCATGTACAAGCCAGGGAGACATACTGAGCCTTCCGTGCACGCCTTGTTGAAAGTCTGCAGCGTTGATTATAGCGTCTGCTTGACAGGGGAGATTGACAGAACAGGAAACCGATGTCTTCCATTAGCCCCAGAGCAGATAAAAGCAAAGGCAGGCAGATGCCTCCCCCCCAACTCAGGAAGGGTTTCCTCGAGGACAGAGCAAGCCATTAGCTCTCAAAGGCTTTCACTCTTTGTGATGAGAGTGCTGGATATCCGATCAGTCATACACTAATGTCTGTTCATCATAGCATGCTGCTTTTTTTGCTGGTAGAGATGTTTAAAAAAAGACACAAGGAATGCAAGTGAAGAGAAAACCATTGCCTTGTTCTCTCCTGGCTTCTGGCAGTCGGCATTTTACAGATTTGCTTTGGTAGACACCGCATCTCTGCTGCCAGTAACATACAGGACTATCCCACATTCGAAACACATTCATCTTGTGAACATGTGAATTTAGGATGTTTCAGAGTGTCCACAAACACAACTGGACTAATGGCCACTTGACAACATAGGAACGATGCTGATTTTTAGCAGGATTTTATTTCCTCAGTTCTGAACCCTTCAAAAAAGTCTCTTGCACAATCTGCACCTGTCAGTAAGGAACTCCGGTTATCTAGAGACTTCGGGGACATAAAAGTCTCCTATAAATAGACGACTTATTGATCTCCAGACAGGACCACTTCTGCCTGACTTCTTAAATCCAGCTTTCCAGGCACATACAAGATAGCTGAAGTACGCCAAACTGGCTTGAAAAATTTGATGCAGTGCAGAAATGCTGTTTCCTATTGCTTCTTGGGGTTTGTATGCATAACAAGAACTCTGCAATCACTTAGGAGAAATATGTGAAACCCTGTTAACAGCAATAAAAAAGTTTGTTACTACTTTTTAAACATTTAGAAAAAAACAACAGCCAACCCCCCCCCCCCAAACCTAATTTAATCAGATCTTTCCTACATGCTCCTTGGGTTAGCTTTTTTTTCACATGTCTAGCACATTAAGGGATAGCACATGGCATTCTGAATCTGAAAGCTAATCGATTTTTAAAAGAAGTTTAAGAGTAAATCTAGAGTGTTCCCCACGTTTGTTTTTTTTCCACCCCTCTTTGCCATCATATTGAAGACTAGCTGAAAGAACCATGGTAAAGAAACAAGGGCTTTTGCCTGTGAAATGCAGTCTCTTAGACACAATATCATAAATAAATACAGCAGGAGCAGTAACTGAGGAACAGAGGAAATCAATGACAGAAAAGGGAAAACAGTCCTTTTCTTCTTGCCTGTACATGGTAAATATTTATTTTGGTCTTTTTTCTGATACAATCACAGGTGTGAGGAGAAGTGGTTTGTGCCAGCCTAGAGTGTGTTGACAGAAAGCTAGCTGCTCAAAGTGGGAGTTTAAGGAGGAATATTAAGGAAGCCAGCCAACACTGTGGAGGCTGTTTACGGAGCCAGGTCTGGTTTGCAACATTAACCACAGGAGGTAAAATAATGATGGTGTCACGGTGGTTGAAGCTGTGCTGAAATCACTGGGCCAGGAAGCAAACCCTTACGCCATCAAACCTCCCATTGCCATGCGCACAGCATTACACTGACCACCTCCTAGCACACAGCTACCTGCACCACAGTGCCTTGGAGAATGAAATGGTGACCTTATGAGGACAAGAAAGCCTCCTCCGTGGGTCTTAGTGATCATATCCAGAGGGTTAGATGGTCGGGAGGATGGAGCCGGACTGTTCTCGGTGTCATGTAGTGACAGGACATGGGGCAGTGGTTGTAAGCTGGAACATAGGATGTTCCACATCAACCTGAGAAGGAACTTCTTCACAGCGAGGGTGACAGAGCACTGGAACAGGCTGCCCAGGCAGGTTGTGGAGTCTCCTTCTCTGGAGATGTTCAAGACCCGCCTGGATGTGTTCCTGTGTGACTTGGTCTAGGTGATCCTCCTGTTGCAGGCAGATTAGACTGGATGATCTTTCAAGGTCCCTTCCAATCTCTAATGATTCTATGATTCTATGATGGGGAAAGAGAGAGGATGAAAAACAGGAGTGTGTGTGATGATTCAGATCCCACCAAAGGAGACTTTAACAATGGAGACTCTAGTGAAAATTAATTTGCCTTCTGATGTGGCTCCAAATAAGCTTGCTTTTAGGCATACCTGGATGCCTACTTCTCACTGCAGACCAGAGAACATTCCAGGGGAAGGAAGGAACTTAATGTGTCTTTCCTAGTGTCTCTATAATACTTGGATGTCTCAGACATACATTTTTACATGTTAGGCTGCTGCTAATACAACATTGCTAACAAAAAGAAAAAACACCAAAACAACAAAAAAAAGCCTTAGTAAAACCACAAAACACAGGTAAAGCCCCACATCCAAAAAACCAGATCTTGGGGAGTTTCATATTCTCACTTATACATGAAGGCTATAGATGATGGCAAAGTAACCTATTGGTGTCAATGCCAAAACACAAACCTGCCCAGTATGGATGAGGGAAGCTTTGCAAGGATTTCAGATGATGAAAAGGGAATGGGCAGGAAGAGTAAGTTAATTGTCCTTAGTGTCTTTTCAAGAGCTTTTTATAAAATAAACATATTGCTTATACTTAAGCCTCACATAAAGAACACTTACAGCTGTTTGAATTTCAAATTCCTTCCCAGCAATCTGTGATGCATTAATTATTTTCTTTTATATGGCAGATGATATGTTTTTATTTTCATACATGTGCAAACACGCACCATCACACAAACATGCTCTTAAAATAGAAATGCAGCTTGTGTATATTATCCACTTGCTTCTCAGAACAGAACTTCCCCAGAAAGGAACTGATATCACGACAGATTGTCCTAGACTCACATACTAATTGTTTGATCTTTCTAGCTTGTTTCATGTATATATTTATATTCAATATTTATATATCTATAAGTACAGATAGACAAACACAACTCATATGCCACACAAATGTAGGACTTCCTCTACTCACAGTGATAGACTATAACACATACATTTCCTTGCAGTCATCAAATAGTTTTTGTTTTGACACTGGACTGTGGCAGTGCAGCCAAGTTCATGACTCCAAATCGGGCTCATTTTTTTACACTGAGCAAACTGTGAGAAGTCTCATATTTCTTCACAATGCCAGGTACATCTGAGTCTCTCAGACCACGCCTCTGCGATTACAATGCTGCTGTAAAAACAGTTGTCTAGGAAGTAAGCAAATAGGTCTGTGGTGAACGTCCTGTAACACAACAAAATTTAGGTAAAATTAAGCAGAAGTGTAATCCTTTTATTTTTGTTCATATGATAATTGTACAACGTTTCTTCAAATGTTATGAGCCACAGGCTGTTTCACACTTTTGGGGGCAAAGACCTAAGACCTTTAGCAACATCGTGATGTATTTTTACTACAACGCGAGCGAGGTTACACAAATCGCTCACATCCCTTTACAACAGGATTAGCTCCCTTAATAATGTTCACCACCTGATTATGTTTGTCTCCCAAGCCACACCCTTAATTTGATGTAAATGCTAGAACATTTGTCCAGACAGGTGCTGTGACTTCACATTATGTTTGTTTGTTCTAGCACGTTGCTGGGACAAGTTTAGGGAAAAGCCCTTGTGTCTTCGGCAACAGATGAACCTGAATTCCTCTGCAGAGCTGTGAAGTTCAGCCCATGCTTGTGTTCAGAAGGCTGCTCATCTGGAAGTGCTTTATAGCTTTCACTAATAGAGAGATTTATTGAATGCAATAATACAAAACACAAATAACTGAATCAGAGAAGTATTCCCTACGTTACTAATGTTAACATTCAATTCAAACAGCTGTCTGTTTTCACACGTCACATCTGACTTTCCGTATTTGTTGTAGTGACAACACATCTTTCACCCACTTTACTTGATCCATGATGCTGCATACAACGTGCTGCGTGAAAGAGAAGGATGGGCACCCCTTGTAGGGTGACAAAGAAGGTGGAGAGCCCCACTGGAACTGACTGTGGAGGGACACCACCATAGGACAGGGCTCATTTACAACACCCTCTGTATGCAGTGGATAACGCAAACCTTCTCTGGAATGTTTCTCAGAGAGAAACCCACGTGTCTCAGGACTACAAGAGAAACCTTGTCACCCCTAGCAAGGAATTGCATGAGACAGAGTACTAAACCAGAGTTGGCAACCCTGGCATTTGACAGGCCTGACAATAACTGCCCTGGACAGGTTCTTGGGGGAAGTTGCTAAGTTTTGGAGCTGGACAGCAGGCACTTGGAGCATTTTTGAAAAGGACTGGTTTTGTTCTGTCACATATGGGAAGCATGCTCTCCAAACAACTTCAGTATCTTCTTAGCTCTTTGCGTACACATTCTTGACAATAAACCCTCCTTGCTAGAATTTTTTACCTCATTATCTGCTGCCTTTTGCAGCTATGATCAGTAAGGACTGCACTTTTTCATATCTTGCCAAAATGATAAGTGACATGAGATCCCATTGACATTCCTGGAGGGCCTAATTTAAATCAAGCATTACATCCCTAGAGATGGATTGCCTCTAGAGCCCAGGTTCCTTTTATTAGAGTGTCACTGTGCTATGAAAGGGTTTTTTAAACTGTAGGTATGCATTTGGGGTCACCATTAGATGGACTGGACACTTGCCATTTGTACTGCTGTCTTACAACCTATAAATTTGTTAGGACTGCATTAGCAAGTGACTAGATCTGCCTGGCTACATGCATGTAGCTCAGGTCCAGGAGAGAAAAGGCACAGTGTTTTACATACGTTTCTGTTTGGAAGCTTTTACCCTGCTGTAAGATCATGAGTGAAATTGATGCTAATGCAGTTCACAAAGTAACACATGAATATAATTGAATTCCTTTTGATGTACACCATAATTATCTCCAGGATCAATAGGGGAGCTAAATGAAATATAACTTCTGTGTTAGCACCGATATATTATTCACTCTTTTGACTATTGATCTATAGCAGAGATGGACTTTTTTCTCTTACTCTCTTGGGCATTGTTATAACATTGCCTGCTCCCAAACACATTATCTGAGACATGTGACTACCAGTGTCTCTTATCATTAGCAGTGGTAACCTGATGAAAATTTGTATTATTGTTCTATCCTCAGTTAATTCTCAGTCAAATCCCACAGTTGCTTTTGACCGTGAGAGACATTTCCCTCTTCACCTTATTGTGAATTCTTTATGTTTAAAATACAAAGATTATGAAAAAAATAAAGCTGTGAAAGGAGCACAAGGATCAGATCCAAACTGGATATTTTTATTCACATTTTCTAATTTCTTCTGAGTATTCTGTGCTGTGGTTAGGTTTCATAGAGTTCAAGTCTTCAGTATCAAGCCATTCTGATTTTGAGAGTGGAGAAATCATTTCATGGGGAAAATGAGTGCTTTTATTGTAACCTGGCTGAAAGTTACAAGCCTACAGTCCTTGGTGCTTTGCTCACTACACCTACTGTTCACTGGGTTCAAGAAAGAAAAGAGAGGGTCAGTACTTGCATTGTACACATCTGCCCTATCCCAATCTTTGGTGAGACATAACACAATGCTTTTGCTAGCATCAAACAGGTCACCAGAGTGTAACACATCTAGGCTTGACACAAATCAAAGCAGGACACGGCACCGCACAGCATAAATCAGTATGTCCATGCTCTCTGTGTAGCAAAGCAAATGCATTGCTTGGGAGAAGAAAAGTCTCACTCTCTGAATCAGGCTACACTCATTTCCACATTCTCACAGCATGCTGTCATTCCTACAAAAAAAAAAAAAAGGCATTAAAAATTTGTGCTAAAACAGGGAGTGTCTGTCTGTGAACTCTCACACCAAGCCTAGTTCAAACCAGCTGTCCCAGCTGCCTGAATATCCCGTCATGACTGTGTGGCACCAAGTGCCCAAACACCATTTCTCTGCAGATGTCAGAGATTTTTATGTTGTGGGTCAAGACAAATGAGACTGATGACCAAGTATGATTGTCTGGTCCTATAATACCGGACGTGATAGATGTTTTCTTTACCGTTGCTCTTCTTTATAGTAACATTCTGCTTTTTATTGATGCACAAATGTAAGCTCAAGAAGTGCAGAAATGATCAATAACAGATGCAAAAGGATCTAATTATGGAAACTGACAGTCACGTTTTTAAATGCAAACACACGAGTGTATTCAGAGACATTTTGGATTCATTAGTTTTGAATTTGCACCAACATGGATTAGAAAAATAAAAGTGTGTCCTTTGCCACCTGATTTCACTGTTAATGTCTTGTGCTTTAGCCAGACAACTCCAAAAGGAAGTTTCCTTGTAGGGCTACTTGGTGCAAGTTCACTTGGTAAAGCTTTATGCATTATATGTGGATTCAGTTTTGTAAGGCTGCAAACTGAATTTGTATTTAATTCTACCCGCCTTTTGCTTAGAGGACAAAAATTAAGTGTTTTTTCTGACCTCATGACACCTCTAGCAGGATTTAAAAAATGTTCCTTATCATAGAATTGTTTGGAAAAACAATTTGGAACAGACCTTTAAAATCAATTCCAACCACTAACCTAACTGTACCAAGTCCACTGCTAAACCATGCACCCAGCTCCACATCTACCTGACTTTTAAACACATCCAGTGATGTCGATTCAGCCACCTCCCCGGGCAGCCTGTTTGAATGCCTGACAATCCTTTCAATAATGAAGCTTTTCCTAATATCTAACCTAAACTTCCCCTGGCACAACTTGAGGCCATTTGTTACTTTTGAGAAGAAACCAACACCTGATAGTTTTAGCTATCTGCTGGAGCAGATAGTAACTACTGAAGTCTCTTTGTAGTATATTTGAAGACATTCAGATTGAGAAGATGCCTTCCCTTACACTAAGTTCCCAAAGTGGGTAACTAAGCCTCAACAGCTAAAATATTTCATAGGCACTCAGAGCTATCCATTCTTTTCTGCTGACCATGTCCTCACAAAGTACACATGAATTTTGTGGAATGGCCTCACTGGTTACCTAAAGTAGACAGGCAAACGAGATGTCCCATTGAACGCTAGGATGTTACCATGTATTTCTAGCCTGGGAATTCCAGCATATTTTATGACTGGATTTTAATATGTATTTTAGTTTGCACATATGCACACATGTAATTCATCTAAAAAAACACTGCAGGCCAAAGCTTGTGAAAGAATTGGTTGGTTTTGACTCTACTTGGGTTTTGATGTATGGTTTGGATGTGCTTTAAAGGACATGAAGTTTCCCAGGGTGGATTGTCACTTGCACACACAGTTTCTCAAGCTTAACCTTATACTGCTGATTTACACCGAAAGCAGAGGCCAAAACTATTGTCTTCTCCTATCTGATATTGCCTCATGTACGTAAATCAACGTTAGTCATGTTGTATTAAACTAAAAGTAGGATTTTATTTCTATGTATATTATAGGGAATCAATGAGTTCATCAAAAGCTTCTAAATGGACAGAAACAGGCCTGTGTGTCATTACATTCTTAAGAAGGGTCCTCTTAATTCCAGTGAATAGATTTAATATCTTTGGGGTAGCAAGAGAAAATAAATTTCATCCTGCTGTCATCATAAAAGCTGTAGTAGGAACAGGGAGAATCTTATAACCACCATAAAACACCATAATTTCATAGAATCATAGAATCAATTTGCAGAAATACTTTTACTTTCTTAGGCACCACCTCTTATTTTCATATTATTTATCTGATTAAGACTCATTCTTCCCATGAACGCATCTTAATACAATTTACTGGTACAAGTTCTTTAATGTGATCAGACTCTTTCCACCCCACTCCCTTACAAATCAGGAAGTGCTTGCCAATCCAACGTTCCTTCTGTTTTTTCCTGTCAAGCTCTCCATGTTTTTAAACTTTCTGCTGTTTATAATGACTACATTACAATGGATCAAGTATTGCTACACCTATGAAATGTCAACTTTTGTGTGTTGAAAAACAGTGGTTAGTGATTAAACTGACAAGATGACGCAGAATTTCTGGATTAAGTACTATACTTCGTTTAACACAGCATGTTTCCTGAAAGCACTCTCTTTACCAGAGGATGTGTCTTGAAAGAGACATCCTGAAAGGATATCTCTTGATAGATTCAAATAGCACAGAATTGTTTTGCAAAGTCCCATTATGTCTTTGCTGATACATCCATATTTTTGCTGAAATGACACTTTACTCTATTTATTTCCCCCTTGCCTTTTTCCCTCCCCCCCCAGGGAATGGATTTGCAACATAAATGTGTTGAAGTCACACTCTGTGCTCAGAAGAAAAAAGTCTTCCGCAGCAGAAACACGACAGTTCAAGACATCTTGGCCCTCCAGCTTTTGTAAAGATGCAGGTTCCTAAACACGAATATGTAGGAAGCAAAAATAGATAGTTCTGCATAGCATTAATTTATAAAGTTGACCGTGTTCCAAACACAGATTTTCCTACCATCTAGATTAGATTCATCACTAGCCAATCTAAATAGCTAATTGAAGAGTAGCTTTCTGAAGAGTCTGTAACTGTCGCCTGGCTTCATCCTTCTCTATTTGTTCCTAAGGTTTCTTTCCTCTCTTGTTTTCCTTCTGAAACAACAATGCACTCTATTTTGGGGTTGCTAGTCATGATTCCAGGAATGGGAATCCAACTCTTGAGTACAACAGGCTTTACATAGTAACTTCTTGGCAGAGATTCAGAAATGCTTTGACCAAAGGGAAATAAAAAAGGACCCAGAATCAGGGTAACTTGAAATGAAAGACACTCACAAAACATCCCCCTAAACCGTGGGGGGAAAAAAAACCCTAAAAAATACTTTCAGAACACAAAAGTGAAGAATTGAGATAAATTGTTATATTTGTTTTTCATGCTTAATTGAAAGTTTTTTTGCTACTCTATCATCAAGTATCATGAATACTAAGATACTTCTCTTCTAAATGTGTATGTGTATATGGGAACATTCTAACTCCAAGCTTGCCAAACATTGAGTCCTTCTGTTTGCACTCTTTTTAAAATTAACTCTTGATGGAGGAATGGTTCCATTCAGCAAGAGAAGGAGTTCAAGTATTCCCTAAGTCTGAGGAATTAGCATAAGAATGGTTCTGGAAATTATGAACTGTCTAAAAGATTTTTCTGCTCACAGACCATCTACTGTTCAAGGGTACCTGCTTGGACCCTGCTTCTCTTCCCTCCCTGCCACCTCCACCCCCTGCAATACTGGAAAGACGCTTTGGAAGCAGGACAGCAGATCTGGTATTTTGGCACTTGAATGTGTCTCTTTATGCACTTTCCCTCACAAATTCCTCCCCTTCATTCTAGTTACTTCTGACTATGCTTTGCCCCACTAATCACCTCTTCTTTAACTGACTGTCCCAGCTGGCAGGATGTGGGCATTTAATACGGTGCTTCTCTCATACCTCACAAGGCTTCAAGAAGTAGGTACTCTTCAGTTCTGTCTTGTAACATTCCTTTCCGGGTTTTAAAAACCCCAAATCCCTGCATTAATTTGCTCTGCCTTTCCTCTTTCATCTTCAGCTTGCCTCTCTCCATCCTCAAATCAATTAAGAGAAAGAAAAGGAATGCACAGGTACAAACAACAAAATACACTTTTCCAAAGAAATGACACACCTAGTTACTGACAAGGTGAACTGGCTCTCATCTTTCAGCATTTATTTATCTGTTGCTAAACACACCAAAGCAGCTATCATACTTTAAACACAGTCTTTTTCAAGCTATTTAATAAAGTCTACTGTGTATTTATGACTCCTTAACCAGAAAACCATACCCTAATGGATATATTTCAAGTTCCTGACCCAAAACCCTTAATTAACTGTAAAACCAACATTCTTATTCTTCTTCAGAGGAGTATTATGTTAGCAGATTTGGAAGTTAGTTCTGAAGGGGACTGTTTTTATATTACCACAGATCCTGAGGGAGGGAAGTAATTTTCTATTCCAAGAAAATATCTACCACTAGCACTAGTGAGAAGCAGAGCTCAGGGTGGTTATTTTTTTTAAAGCCCTAATGACTAGTTTTTATTCCATAATCACAGAGCGCCCCTTTCACCTGATGATTTTTGTTCAGTCTTCAGCACACTTCCTTTCCTGCTTCATCATTCATCAGCTATGAGGTCATTAATTTTAAATGGGAGACTCTCAGTAACCAACAGAGAATTTCATTGTAAATCAGACCTTCTCCAGCTGATAAGTTAATTTGTCAGTAAGGCAGCTCGGCAGCCCTTTTGTTTTGTACGGAATTTTCCAGACAGTCTTCTACGCTGACACCACAGAAATCAGCATCATCATTTACTACGTGCCTTCAGTCTTGAGGGAGGTCCTACAAGAAAACAGAGATGACATACTTCCCCCTGTGTTCTCTAGGCCTCTATACCTACGACTTTCTCTGTTCGACTGTCTACTGGGGTATGTTTGATCATACTGCCAATGTATGGATGCATGCCAAAAAAATGTGTATGGCCATTAAGGAACACTTGTTCTCTGGCTGAAAGGGCCCCTTTACACATGTCTGTTCTGAAAAAAAAACTTGCACAAAAGCTTAATCTCCAAGATATGACAGCTAACAAACTCATTACAATCCATACAGTGGAGGGAACGAGGAGATTACAACAGGGAGACCAAGTAGCTCAGATATCCACTCATTTTTCACATCAAAACAACAATCAGAAAAAACTTTTGGAGCCAGCAATGGAACCATCTTTTTATCACATTACGTGTGGATAGACAGCTGTGCTGAGGAAACTCCACAACACAATGCAGGTTCAAATTAGGAACTTCTGTTAAGAATCACATGGATCCCAGTGGAGCTCAGCAAATTCAAACATGCTGAATTAGCACAAACTTCTCTGTCCGCAGACATTTTACAGGCCAGATCACATTCTCTGTTATGACCTAGGTGTGTCCTATGCAAATGGTAAAGTCAAAGAAAGAGAGAGGAGTAAGCACTGCTTGTTTCCAGCAGTGCTTTCACCACATAGAGGCTATGCCAGTTAGGTTTTTGGTCTAAACTGGTCTGGGCCTGGGCAAAGGAATCAAGAACATGATGCTTCTTCATTCTTCTCGTGTACACCTCAGGTATAGAGAGGTGCTTCACTTGGTATGCATGCTCCAGAAACATGATATTTCTTAAGTGATGGTCATTTGTCCTACCAGTGTATCTGGACAAGTGAAATAATGGCAAATAGCTTTTCTGTTTAGGACACTATGTTATGACTGCTCCCCAGTGTGGTTTACTGGTTTTAAATACAACCCTTGCTCTAACTCATATCGTTTTATATGCAGAAGGTATTAGCAGAACTTGCTACAAGTAAGAATGTACAGAGGTAGAATCTTGGAGAGCTTCTGCATGTTGGGTTTTTCACTCTGAGCTTCCAAGAAGGACAACATATGTGCCTGCACATTTATTCCTGGGACAGGCAAAGGAAGAGCAGCAGTGACTACTCTGCAAATGTTCAACTGCTTACCCTACTGCTCCCTCACTGCTCTCCCTCTCTTACTTTTGATCATGGCATTCCCACAGCTGTCCCCTTTCTTTCTGTTTTTCACCTCAGAAGCAACTTGGTTGTCTTTTCCAGCTGATGTCTGAGGTCATCAATTCTGATAAGCTACAGCAGTAAGAGAACCAGAACTCCATTCTGACTGCCCTGTTCTTGTTTATTCTTGGCCCAGGTCAACAAAATCACAGCTGAAGCAGCCAGAGCTGTGGAAGAATTGGAGACCCTTGGTACTGGCATTACTGACGGTATCACAAAATGTTTTGTCTGCTTTTAGCCACAGGGCCTGATCCTGTCAGCAAGCCACACGCAGACCTCCCATTAGCACGATGGGTGTTCCACAGGCAGGCGGCTGGGGACTACCAGACCCTCTCAAAAGTGTCTAACAGATTTGCATAGGATCATAAATGATGCACACCAACACACGATTCTCCACATGTAACATGAATTCAGCCTTCTTGCTGAAGTGTTGCAGTACTTGGAGGAATATGCTTCTCAGATCCTTTCCCAGGCTTTTATGACTCAGGGTAGTTGACTGGAAAGGCAAAAGCCAGTCAAGTCGCTGGGTGGCTGCTCATATGGAATTTTGATGCATCTGTAAAGGGAGAGAAGTCAGCTTGCAGCATACTTTCTGCTATCAAAGGCATGCTGGGCAGTAAAGCTAATTGCATTATGCTGTGTTCAAACAAAGAAGCTTGAAAGCAGTTCTGTCTAGCACTGTGACTATGTGCGCAGAGCTTGTGTGTGTGACAGTCACAGTAAAGTGAAAATCTCTGTCAATGGCAAAGAAAGCAAGAAAAAAGAAACACGTCAATACTAATTGTCCCTCCAATTTCTTTACCAGTAATATCCTCTACTCATCTGCCCTTTTAGGCATTTTTTAAGCAACAGTTTCTTGATCACAAAACAAATTGCAACACAAAAGCTCCTACCAGAACAAGACACTCCACTGCACATGCTGCATCGCAAGGGAAAAGATGAGACAATAAAAAGCATCCAACAGATGTTATTTACGTTGTTTCATACACTGTTGAAAGGCTCTCAAACCCTGCAGTTCTGCACGTGGTGAAAGAGCTCATAGACATGGAGAAGGGTCACTAATCATGTCTCTTATTTAGGATAAAACACTTAAAAAAAGTAATTTATATACTCACAGACAAGGCATCAGTAAAAGTGATAGTCCTGAATCCATCCTATTCAGCCCTTACAGTAAGATGCTAAAACAATCTTTCCAGAATCTGGAAATCAGCACAGATTTCAGATTATTTTAAAAGTCTATTCATTTTTTTTAAGTAGAGGTATTTATGCAAAATAACAATCTCAGAAGAGCTTATAAGGACTATCTGAAGCCATTCTAGCTTCGCATCATGGAGCTTCAGGGGAATTTTTGATTACACTTTTGGCTCCAGTGCACTCAAACCATGTGGGTTTTTGCTTTGAGTTTTAGGTTTGAATGGACCGAGTACTTCAAAGCAAGACTCTAAATCAGGAAAATGCTCTGAGTTTCTTATGCTTTCCACTCAAAACCATACTTTGGCCCAGTTTCCTTCACAATGGAGCCCAGCCTCACTTGAAACTCGTCCCATGTTTCTTGAAAGCATTTACAAATCCCATCGAAACTGGCCCAAGTTTCAAATTTGTAATAAAATCCAAACCCGAGAGTTCTGCTTGGCTTCAAATATCTCTCTGTTCTAGTAATTCCCACTTGTTTCCATTAAAAAGAACAAAAAATAATTGCATAACTTAGGGTGATTTATGCCTGTTGCACTGGTAAACCTGAAATAATTCCATGAAGTCATCAATTTCTGATTTGCACCAGGGAAGGTGTTAGCAGGTTACGGAGAGATTTTATTTAGATAAAGGTGGGAAGCTGGGTACACTCCAAGGCAAAATTCCAAAATGCAATGTGTGTCTTTCTCTTGAAGCTAACAGAATGCGACTGCAGTCCGTAGGGTTTATTTGGTATAAGCAAATAATTCTGCCTTCAAACATGGTGCAAAAAGTGCTTCAGGATGGTGCCACACCAAGGGGCATGCCTTGCCAAGACCAGGCTGCAGCAACTCCAACATGCTGCCGGTCCCCACCACACCATCCCACTGGTTCCTGCCCTTTCTGCCAACACCAGCTTCTGCATGGCGACTGTGTGAGCAGGCTCGGGGACCGTCGTTTCCAGATGCATGCAGGTTTATGACTGAGCGAGACTTGAAGCAACAACTTGACCAGGGGGAATGGAGCAGAGCTGGAGATGGGTAGATTTAGAGCAGATGTGAGGATGAAGTTCTTCACCGTGAGAGTGGTGAGAGCCTGGAATGGGTTGCCCAGGGAGGTGGTGGAGGCTCCGTCCTTGGAGGTGTTTAAGGCCGGGCTGGATGAGGCTCTGGCCAGCCTGGTGTAGGGTGGGCTGTCCCAGCCTGGTGCAGCAGTTGGAACTGGATGATCAGACGGTCCCTTCCAACCCTGAGTGATTCTGATTCCATAACTTCTCCAGTGAGGTGATCCTGCTGTGGCAGGGGGATTGGACTGGATGATCTTTCGAGGTCCCTTCCAATCCCTAATGATCCTGTGATTCTAACTTGGGGCTGCTGAATAGTGGGGAAGAGTTTCTTTAGAATATCTATGCTAGTTAAAATCTTAGCAACCTTCCCATTTAAAATGAATTAAAACCCTCTTGCTTTTTTATGGGCCAGTCAAAGGCTCATGCGATCGAATCATCCTGCCGTGGCAGGGGGATTAGACTAGACGATCTTTCGGGGCCCCTTCCAATCCCTAATGATTCTGTGATTCTGCGATTCTCTGAACAACGTTGACTAAGGAGATGGATAAGGAACTGGGGACGCTAGCATGGGCATGAGCACTGGAGCCTGCATTAAACTGCCATGAAACTATTTCTGGGCTTGCAGAAACAGGATTGTGTGAATGCAAAAGCCTCTGCATTTGCAGAGGCAGGCAGTCTACTATCTCCCTACATATTGTGGATTTGCCAGTTCACAATCTATCATGTGGCATCAAGAATGACATCACTGACACCCCTCTTACCTGATCCACCACCGGATTGCACTGTCTGAGGAAAGCCGACATGATGAAACAAAAGCAGCCCGTGGCTATCACACACAGCAAATTCAGCCACCAAACTGTAGCAGGTGGCTATCTCACAGAAACTGGGAGGGCTGTAACACGTCGTATAAAATGTAATGGCAAAGGTTTGCTCGGGTGCCACTGGACTGGCGACCCCTTTGGCACTCCCTCTGTCACAGATCAGCAGAGCCCTGACCAAGGGCTGTCCCTGCAGGCTGTGGCCAGGCTCACAGTGCTCTGCCTGGGGAAGCCAGCTCTCTGCTCGTCACACTCTCCTTTCCTCTGGGGAGAAAGAGGAACGAACTGGTCTCAGGTCTGGGGGGTCAGGAGTGTGTGTCCTACGTGCACCTTCCCGTAGGAGCCTGCTTCCAGAGAGGGATTTGCCTGGTCGCCCCCAGGCCCTTTCCCGCCTCACTCTTGGCTACCCCCGAGTGACAAAAGCCTCGTTAAGAAGCGCACAGCGTCAAGCAGCGTTTTCTGCTCCCACAGACCTACTTCCAGCGCTGGAAAAGCTGTTCGGTGGCGCTTCCAGCTGGGTCTCGCACTTCACTTTGTCCAGCGACAGTCCCGAAGCTGTTTTGAGCAATCTCAGTCCCACTCAGGACTACCCTCACCCCTCCTTTCCTCCTGGAGGACTGCCGAGGGCTGGAAAACAGCTACCTGAGGCCCTGAGCCATGAAAAGATGCGGTTGGAGTGCAGGGAAAACAAAGTGCGCGCCATGAGCGGGCCGCTCCCGCTTCCCCCCCGCCCCGGGCCCACCAGAAGAGGCCGGAGCGGGAGCCGGCAGCCGGGCCACAGGGCTGTTTGATTGCCTAAGCCTGGTGGCCAGACAATAGGACCAGAAAGAATGGCCGCTTCCTTCCTTCCTGTCGAGTGTTCTGCCTGAGTGAGCAAATTCAATAGCACTTCGCTTCGCAGCAACACCAGGCTCTCTCGCACAGGCGAAAATCAACAAAGAGCCATTCTCGGGCATTTCCAACTGCACCTAAGCCAAGGCACTGAGCTGTGGAGCCATCCGGCCTGGGGAGGGGGGCGGCTGGGCACAGTAAACATCCAGGTTATTGTTTTATGGTGAAGGACTGCCGTGGTTTTTTTTCTTTTCCATGTCAGACACAGTGTGGTTCGGTTCCCCATCCCAGCTCGCCAGCGTATTTTGTTGGTTGGTTTTCTTAGGAGCTCCTGGATTCGCTGTTCCGAACCCTTCCGCACGCAGGCTGGTGGAAGTGTGCCGTGAAGTACTCAGGTGTAACTAAACTGGGAGAAGGTGACACAAGAGGTGACACTCAGCATAAAACATCAGCCTGCTGCTTTCTTCAGATTCGAGTGGTAGCACAGTCTAAGCAGAGGCTAACTGAAAATAAAACAGGTGACATTCAAGGAAAACAGGTAAGCAGATGGTGACCAAGTCGGTGCTTGGGTGGGTATAAACCAAAACATTATTCCCTATGCGTTCCTTAAGTGAAGAGGTAAGATAATAAATATGGATTGTGGTTTTTATTAGATTCATGCTCTTTTTTATCTTCCAGATCCCTCTCTTTAGTTCAGTGCTCTGCCAGACTAAGAAGGAACATTCTGTTGCTGAAAAGACACTAGATGCATGTGCCCAGATTTCCCAGTCAGAAGACACATCTTTGTAAGCACTGAGTTTCTGGCCCCAAAGGGCCCCTGAAGAAGGTTCAGTCCAAGAAGCTTTCCCCGTTCAGAAATCAAAAGCACCCTCAGTTCCCCTGCTGCCTCTGCAGTGCAGTTTGTACTTCGCCTTGCAGCGCAATAATTGGTCCTGCTGGATTCCTGTGCATGTGCAGCAAGGCACCTCCTCTTGTTCTACATGCATGGTGTAGGATGTGGCTGTATCAAGGGACGTATTCTTGTGAACATCTGGGTTTGTTGATTCAGCATGCTTGGGAAGAGGAAGGGGGAAGTGCAGAAGGTGTCTCAGAAAAAAAAGCTTACATGGGATATTTGGCATGATCGTGTTATCTCATCTAAAAAACCTGGATTTTTGCTTCTTGACTTTGAAATTAATGAAGTAAGATTTTGCACTTGCCTGCTGCATCTGTTTTCTCAAGCAAAGACCTGTTTGTTTTTCCCATTGTGTCTGAACCATATTTGAAACAGACCACTGAGCCAAGTTACATCAAGCCTGTTTCTTTTCTGCTTCTGAACTATGACAGATTATGCTAACCCATCTGCAGGCATGATTAAAAATATGAAATTCATTTTTTACTGTCCTTTTGAACTGCCTTTGATATAGTATTTGCTGTCAGATAATCTATAGAGTTTTAACATCTGGTAATGTAAAGTGGTATGTTATTGCAGCTGAAGAAAGAACCATATAGATGTTTTTATAGAGAGTTCTTGTGGCATCCAACATTGCATTTGTGGCTTCAGTTTACAATAAACTTGTGGTGGTACAGTTACAACTAAATTACTCATTTTTGTGCATAAGAACATAGTTTTTAACCCAGAGGAAAAAGATGAAAAGATCCCAGCACAGAGGATATTAAGACACGCATCCTCCTCACATGATTATGACAAGTGACGTTCAAAGATGTCATCACCTAATCTTAGGAAACCAGCTCAGACAACTTTCTATTAAGCAATAACCTGTAAATGATAAAACAATATCTGTTTCAGTCATTGCACAGAAAAGGCTAGATTACTGTAGTTGAAAGATTTTTGTGTTTCTCCAAGAGCATTCAGAAGCAGAAAAAAATTAACAATGGTAGTAGCACAGCTGTACAGACTTTAACTTTTTGGAGCTTGTCAGCAATGAAAATTCACAGAATTTATAAATACAGCTGGTCTAGTTGTACCCACTACTGTGTATGATTTGATTCCCTACAGAAAGATAGTAGCCACTAATTTCATGTAAGGCCCACTACTGACTCAGTGTGCTTTGGTTTGCCTTGGTGTTTTAACCACTGGAAGAAACTCATGATATCAAGCAGCTGGTTTACTGCTAGCAAGGAGTAACCTAAGAGGATGGGACTTGGTGGAGGTGATCCTGCTGTTGCAGGCAGATTGGAGTAGATGATCTTTCAAGGTCCCTTCCAATCCGTACTGATTCTATGATTCTATGATATGCATCTCAATAACTTTTTACCCAAAGTCAGGCAAAGTTTCCCTGAGAAAACATTTACATTATTTCTCATCCTGTGTGAAAGAATTTGTAAGTCAGGCTGAAGACACTGGTTTAGATCAAAGAACACCACCTATAATCTGTATTCTGATTGCCCAAAATCTGGTATTGGTAAGAATTTCATTTATGATGTTCCACACTTAAGCACCTGTAGAAGTGACATGTAGGTGCCTTCCCCACTTGCTTCAGTTAGAAGCATGCATCACCACGGGGAGAATGTGTCACATTAACTCTGAGGACAAAACCAAACAACTGGATTCTACCATCTGGGAAGGTGGTTGTTGGCCATCAGCTACTCATTATAGCACAACCCTCTTCCTTTAGCACTTTCTTTTCTTTTAAATGGTCTTGTGCCACACCCCCTTCCCCCCCCCCCTTGTTTTTTTTAATCTCCACTGTGGTCAGGCTAGAAAGAGGTCAGATGGGTCAGGCACTGGTTAAACCGACAGAACTGACATAATTTTTGACAGTTCTGTAACCTCCCACCATCATTTGAGTAGTGTTCATTTCTCTAGCAGTTCCCACTAGGACTTCTCACAAGGTCCTAGCGAAAGTTGAGAACATAACTGTTCAGTGTATTTATGAAAAAGTAGATATTAATTAGCCTCACTACTCCTGTGACATCGGCATCTCTCACACTCTTTTGATATGTTTACATTCAGATTGCATCTGTGAGGTAGACAAATAACATTTCCAGGTGAGGAGCTGAGGCACAGTCTACGCTGTGGCTGGGAAGTGTGGCAGCATGGAAGAGCTGGTGGTAGCCAGACTAGCATGGGCAGTTGTGGAAGCACACACAAAGTAGCTCAAGATGCACAAATCTGCCTGGAGCACTTGCCGTTAACTCACATGGCAGCCATGTCATTGGAGTCATTCCCATGTGCAGTGCCCAGTTTATAGTTTGGTTTGCTGAACCATATAAACCAAAGTTGTCCAAGTAGTGTGTTTTATTATATTTTCGTGTAAGGGTCTACAATGGCCTTTGAAAACAGTGGGGGTTGACAGTGGTCTGGTGGTGCTGCTAAAAAGTTCAGGAATGCTGAACTTTAAGGTTAGGTTGTCTGATTGCAGTGCAAATATATGCTGAGTGACTTGCCCAAGGTCATTTGTATTATGATATCTATAGTACAGCAGGCACTGAACACTGGTTTTCCATAGCTGTGGTTAGTGCTCTAATCTCTGCTATGAAAAGGGAAAATATTTTCTAATCTGACTGGGTATGTTGAATTGTATCTTAGGCAAAGTTTAACTGGCAATACAATATACATAAGTAGGCTAATAAGCATATCAGGACTCTCCATCTTTACTTTTTCCCTATGTGAATACTTGAATTGAAACAGCAATTCATTTTAATTTACATCTTCTGCTCCTTTTGGTTTAGATTCTAGCTTAGCAATTGGAATGGGACATACTTGTTCTCAAGTGAGAGAAACAATGATCTGACTTGAAATCACTGGGGTTTTTTTCTCCCTACAAGAGAAGGTTGTTCTGGTTAACTAAAGGAATGGTTTAAACTAGCTAAACCAAGTTCAATGATGAGTGAAGGCCTGCTATGCATATTCAGACTAGAGAGAGCTTACAGCAGTTTAACTGGGTCACTTGAGAAACCGTGCGTGATGTTCTGCAGGAAAAGACTGCCATTATCGGGGTGCACACTTCTATATAACTCCAATGTCAGGACTTGGAGGAGGAAGCCTCTTCTCCTTCAGGTTTATTTGCTGCTGTAGCTCATTAAATTGTCACTGTTTTGCTTTCCATAGATTAATAAATCATGGGACAGTCTTCACTTCTCAGAGAGCTTAATGGCCTATCCATATTGCTAATATGTTCATACTGTAAAATGGATGAGTGTGTGTCAGGAGGATGGAGCCAGGCCCTTCTCGATGTCATCTAGAGATATGACAAGGGGCAGTGGGTGTGAGCTGGAACAGAGGAGGTTCCATATAAATAACAGAAGGAAATTCTTTGTGGTGAGGGTGGCAGAGCATTGCAACAGGCTGTGCAGAAGGTTGTGGAGTCTCCTTCTCTGGAAGGCTTCTCCTTCCTGTGTGACTTGGTCTAGGTGATCCTGCTGTGTCAGGGGGATTGGACTAGATGATCTTTCGAGGTCCCTTCCAATCCCTAATGTTCTGTGATTCTGTGACTTATGATTACCATAACCAATATTCAGTCTCTTTCCCAAACAAGCTGACTGTACTGATTCCAAAGGATTTCCAGCATCTGAGGAATACATATATACACATAGTTGTTGTTTTTTTTTTCAAATGGGAGGGAACAAAGTCTTTCTTTAGATTAGCTGTAGTTTGATTGTGTTTTACTGAAACAGAATTATAGCATTTAGACTAAATAATAAATTTGGAAACTGTAGCTAAATGAAGCAAAACATTGCAAGAACAGGAACAACAGTGGTGTTCGGGGGATGTACAGGTCTGAAGGCGCAGCCTTTTTCATGTCCCACAGACTGCTGTGCAGTCACTGGTGGAAGCCTACACAGAGTGAACGGATGACCTAGCAAGTGCAGGACCACTCTGTAAAGTACGTCATAAGCTCACCGAGTAGGGAGACATTAGCCAGCAAGCTCTCTCATTTTTGCTCACAAAACAGGTCATGGGCACAGATTTGAAGATGTAATAGCCATGTGCTTAAGTGTGTTACAACTTATATTTGCAAAAGAAAAATGCCCCTTTTGCAAATTCACCTCGTGGGTGTGGAGTTGGGGTGAGAAGTGCTGTCATGCAGCAATTCATGAAATGGAAAACGACTGCCTACACACTTTGTTGCATCAGGTGCTTTGCACAGCTGTCTGGGTTACCTTGTGCCCAGCACAACAAGCCGATGTACCTACCCAGCAGCACGAAAGGAAAGCGCCCTGTATGGAAAACTGCAACCAACCAAACCATTTTGAAGTACAGGCGGAATCTATAATAAGCACTAAAACACCCGTGCTTCTCACGGCTAATGAGTATTCCCATCCGTAATGGTCTGCCACATCCCTGGTTAATTAGAAACCAAATTACTAACATCTCTAATTATTCATAATGACATTCTTTTACGTCTGTTAAATTAGTTATAAAAATGATTAGCATAAGAAATGTTCAGCTTTGAAATACTCGTCAATAAGTCAAAAAGCTTCTGTTTGCCTATTTAATCTAATGAAAGGTATTTTATCTCACATGGCATCTAAGCACACGGGCAAAATTAACCCTGTGAAAGTGAATGGTTTTATCAAACAAAGCAAAGTAGTCGCACTGCTATCATTTACACGTACAGACTGTTTCCCCTAACAAATGCATTTCAGATGTACTATAGAGACTTTGAATAAGTTACATAATTTTCAGGGCCACGTCGGGGAAAAAAAAAAAAAAGCCTTGAAAAGTGTATGTCATGTTTTAATGTATTAATAAAAAGATGAGCCAACTGTCTCCCAGGCTTTCCAGACACTTGACTAATCTATTTGCTTAAAAGGTGTATATGAACGGGCAAGTTTTCACAGGGTGTCATTTTCCATATAATCAGGAGGGCTTTGTGCTAAATTGTATAAGAAAGCATTCAGGGTTAAAATTCAGCATGACTCTCCCCCAAACAACCCCTCCTGCACCTTCACCCCCACTCCCACTTAAACCCTTTCGGAGGTTCCTGCCCTCCCCTCCCTGTTCTCCTCTTAGAAGCAAACTCATCACCATTAGCACACAAATGCAAAATAACCAGCCTAGGCCTCTTCCCAGGAATACAAATTAGGGGCAGGTAGTTGAAGAGCTTAGAAAGCTGAAATAGCGAAGTTCACAATGAAAAGGATGAATAGATGAGAGACTGAAAGTGGGGTAAAGTGTTCAGCTTTTGTCATTTAAAGTGACGTCTTTAACTCTTTGCCTTCATGAGGCTGCTCTTCACAAAAATAATAATGAATTGCAATTAAGACCTGAAGGACAAAAGCGAATAATGTGGGAGGAAAAAAGAAAAGGAGAAGCAAAAAGAAAAATTATGATGACAAGAAGAAGATTTTTTTTTTCCTTCTACAGCGTATGAATGTCAGGAACAGAGAGGACAGTTTTAGAACTGTCATTGTTTAAAGTGACAATGGTGCCGCTGTAGATAGTGAAACCAGTGATGTCATCAGAGCAGCTGGGGAAAAGTTTGAGATTGCTCATCATATCGTCTAAATTTATACCCACTCATGAAGCCCTGTAGCTACTTCATCTTCTATTTTTGGGGACGCATTACTGCTTCTTACTGAAATAGGTGTAAAGCGTTGTTATGCGCCGTTATTTTTCCATCATTTTTGCAGTGCTTTTGGGAAATCAATTTCAGCTGCACCTCTAGACTTGGTTGCAACCTGTTTGTCCCTGCTAGGAAAAAGCTCAGTTTAGTAGCATAGACCTGTGATGGAATCATTGGGCTTTAAAAGACTTCTTTAAAAGGTGTTATTTGTGGCTATGTAAAATGCAAAGGCTTCTTGATCACGCTGAGGACAAGCAGCTCTTCAAACCAGTCTGCTGATCCGTCTAAATGTGGATCCATCTAACAGGGATCAAAGTTAGGTGAAAACGCTTTGGTCCATATTTTGTCTTACCTCTCAAGTTATCAGAGCTCCTTGGAAAACCTGGGAAAGACCTCTGCAAGAATTCCATAAATCCCTCTGCCATTTACTACTAATCCCAAACAAAATGTGGTCATGTTCCTTCTGTATTCACCAGCAAAGAGCCAAAAACCAAAGGTAAGCCAGCGCTCTGACAGCTTGTAGCAGGCCACCTAGGAAGGACCCACAGACCACAGCAGTACTTAAACAGGAGTGTCACCAGCAGCATCTGGAAAAGATGGCTTTTAAACACAGAAAAAGAAAAACAAAAATAAATAATGAACCCTCAAATATTTGTGATAAAAAGGTAAGTGAATCATATTAGACTGCACTGCTCTGAATGACTCTTCTGTTTTCACCCGAGGTGTTCATTTTTATTGCTGAAGGATTTCATGTTTTTCATATTTTTCACTTTGTTGCATTACTGAATGTGATCACAAATGAACTCGGGGAAGATTTTGCTAGTAAATACATACATGCAGCATGTACGACTTCGAAGTACGGAGTCTTATCCAAAGTTTACCAGGACTCTGAAAACGCAGATTTCACAGGCTTTCTCGTACTTCCTTCACCAATAGCCAGTGCTTCTTGCTTGCCTTTTGGAAACACCAAAATTCTTGTTCTGCTCAAGAAGAAACATATTGAAATAGGAGATTCATGAATGAAATACAAGGTGACTGCGCACTTGTAAATTAGCTGTTCAAAAAGAGTTTACGTCAGGTCCAGGTATTGCACTTGCATGAGAGTTTAGGGGTGTGGGAGGAAAAAAAAATCATTTTATTTGCATTGTTTTACCTCTTCTCTTTGTTGAGGATTTTTTGGTTCCATGATGGTTGCTTGACATTTCATATGCATTGTTTACTGTGACATTAAAAAAAAAATCAGCTATTTAGCAGCTCTAGGGTATGTCTACAGGGACAGGTACAGACAGCTTCCAGCTTGCCTGTCTGTTTTTCAAAATGGCCAGACGTGAGCCAGCTCTGATCCGAAGTCATACAGAGACACATACACATGGCACTTGTGTTTTTGAGGTAACAAGGAGCGTTGTGCAACCTGAGCGCAATTACTCGATTTTGGACAGGAGTTGGCTCTGTCTGACCGGGTCAGGGCATAGCCAGAGGATCTTGGGTCTTCTTGTGCTTTTCCAAGCAGTCAGCTGCAAAAATCTTCCAGAATAAATAGAGCACAACAGCTGAAAACAGCCTTTTCAACATCTTTATAGTGTAAAGCATAAAATCCTAAGACCTATCTTCTTTATTGTAGTATGAGTTTGGATGCTTTTTCACTCTAGCTCACTGCAGTAAAAATTAGTTAAAGCTTTAGCCCTCCTTTACATCCTAGAGATCATCTATTTTGAGATTCTGTCCTGAATTAGCTCTTACAAAAATCTCCTGACAAGAAGTTTTGATGACATTCTTCATTTCATCATTCCTTTGGTATCTTAAACATAAATTAGTGGTTTGTGTTGCTTGTATTTGAAAAAAAGAAAATCAAACTAAGGTGCAAACGAAGGTGTTGTAGTGAATGGAAATATTAATGTTTATTCAGAGCTACTCATTTTCTCAGCATGCCTCAATAAATGTTTCCAACACCGTGGTGAAGTTCCCTTCCCCACTGAAGTCAATAGGACCTGAACACGTGTATCAGAAGCCAAACTTCTTTATGATTTCTAGAGTGCTTTTAAAAGTCTCCGAAGGAAAACCCACATAAAATGCATTCTGAGGTAAGTCCTGTAAGGAGAACAAAAGCAGGTCTTATGTAACAGTCTCACCAAAACGCAGCGGATCTGGAATAAATCAGGAAGAGCTTGGAATGGATTTATTGGAAGGGTGATGCTTCTGTTTAGCTTTCCATTCTTTATGGGAAGAATTAAAAATGTCATTTGGCAGATGTCGATAATGTTTTTGGAACTGGAAGGAAATTTGACTTTTCCATTTGGTGTGGGTGGATGTTCCTCTAGGCCACATTTAACATGTAAAATGAGAGAGGTGGGTTTGAAACCCTTCCTAAAGGGAGACCTGTAGCTGCATGTTTTGCAGACTTACCTTAGAAAATTCTTCGCCAGCAACCTGCATAGCTGATCCATGCATTACCCCTAGGGAGATGGCCCTAAGCATCAGTTTCACCCTTTCTGCAGCATAAAGATTGAAGCCAGAAAAAAATCAAAGTATCAGGACTCAGAGCAACAAGAAATCAATAGACCAGATAAACTGGTTTATCCTCCTTGCTTTTTGCTGGTGTGCAAAGGAGTTACAAACGTGGTCTAACCAGCCAGATTCCACCAGTGCATCTAACCTTATCTGCATTTTGTGGCACTAAGTGCATCTTGCATTTATGCTTGACATGACAGTTCATGGCTGTCCAGTCTCCTCCCTGAGCAGGACACAATTCTGATCTTTCTGGATTTTTTTAGTGGGGTGGGGGGGGAGATGACTGCTGTAACATTGAGAATAATAATAACCAGCAAAGAAAAAGGGAAAACTTGTGCCCTGAAAGTGACTACAGGAAGCTTCAAACAGTACCACACCATGCTAGATGCAAAACAACAATGCAAGTGTGCAAAACCAAGTAAGGCACAGAGGCACTAGAATAATTTGCCAAACATCAATAAAAAAAGAAATCTAAATTTACTATTTTTCAATCATGAGGTAGGTCTCCCTCCACATGAAAATAAACTCTAAAGGCATAATTCTGCTGCTACTCATACATTTGCCTTACGACAAAAAGAAGACACTGCCATTCTTGAAAATTCTCACAGGAGTTTGAACTGCAAAGACAAGGAAACCAAACCAGTAGTATTTCTTTCTCACGGCCTGACAAAAGCATTAGCAGCTACTGCAGCATAATAAATGCCTACAGAGCACAGTGAAGCTTGGTGCAGAGACCGCAGAAACATCCGTGGCAGTTACATGGATTTGCCTTGTGCTGCACCTGAGCCACTGAACCCTGCTGAGAGATTCACAGTACTGGTGAAGTGCTGCAGCACAACCACGGGTCTGTAGATCAAGGTATAGACCAGCCACTGTACCTGCATTCCTCACGAAGACACGAAAACACATTGACCACCATCAGTTTGCAAGTGTTTAGGGTGAAATGAATCCTAACTTCTTGGGCCAGCTAAAAGCTGGGTTTATACTCCAGTGTTAGAACTCCTTGCTGAAGGCTATTGTAGAAAACTATTTTAGTTAGGCTTAAAGTTTTAGAAATTAACATAAAGATTAATAAAGGCCTTTAAAACGCTAGACTGGAAGGAGGAAATTTCTGGGCTGAAAGTGACTCAGTCATGGGAGACTGTTCCCAGGGTGGTGTCTGTAGCAGCTAGCTTGCTTTTATCTATCTCCTGCTTCTGTAAGGAGAAGCATAAAGGGTGATACGGATCTTTTGTCTGACCAAAGGTGGCTGGCCTTACATTTTTGTGGTGAGACAAGGTCACAGTGTTCCACTACAGTCAATGCAGACATAAGCACTTCCACAGGATGTTCTAGATGTAATCACCACAAAATGTATGTGCAGCCGATTGAAAGATGTTTTTTCATTTCTTCTTTTCTTTTTTCAACAATCAGGAGGCTGTAGAGGGAAGCAATAACAATCTTCCTGCCTATAGCAGGTGAAATATTAGAACAGGGACTCAGCAGGAAATCCTCCATTACAATTGTTTACGAACAGATTAGGCAAATACCTGCAAGGAACTGTTGAAGTACTCTTGGTCCTTTTTACTGCAGATTATTACAGTGAATGGTCTGAAGTAATTCTGTATGGCCCTGCCTTTTTCTACAGGCCTGGAAAAATTCACCTACACTGTTATTGGACAGTGTATTTTATAAGCCATGAAACAACTTTCGACTGCAGTTCCAGGTTAGGTTTCATTAAATAAAATAAAATCCAAAAATGCTGTTCTCAGGGAATTATTTTTGGCACTAACAGTACTGTTCAGCCCCAAGACACAAGTGTGACGAGAAACTGGATGTGCACTTCTAATGTCTGTGTAATGTACCACACTAAATGTAATGAATAAAAGACCATGGAAGACTGTCATAAATGTCAGAATCATCACAAGCTGGCTGTAGGTGTAACAGTTAAAAAAATGGCAGCACCATTAAACAAGTAAAATAAGGAAGTCACATTCTATTTCTTACCCAGCGTGCCAGACAGTAATTTGAAATGATTATGCAGTGCTTAACCAAGTAAGAACAGGATGCAGTAATTCAGTAATGAGGGGCAGGATTAAGTTCAAGATCCAGACATCTAAATTTAGTCAGCAATAAGTGTAAGTATCTAAGGTAAGTCAATGGAGACATCGTCAATCCACTCAACACTGTCTACAGTACCGTTCACCTAGTGAAACTTAAAAGGCTCACTGAGCCTTCTGACTTTGTTGATTCTCTGTCTACTCAATTGCCTGTGTACAGGGACCTACTGCAACACCTTGACTCCATCTGCCACTTCTGATGGTCATGCCAGACCATCAGGTCTCACCGATACACCTGGACAACTCAAATTGCACAAAGCATTCTACTGTGAAAAGCTGAGTGGAACTCCCATTGATTGTAATGGAAGCTTAGACAACTCTTTCACCTACAGACACATGTGTTTTACACAGAAGCTTGCCCTGGATGAATTATTTCTAAATTAATACAGAAATTAAATGTAATCTTTTAATTCTTGCTAAATAAATAATGAGAATTTAAAAACATTGCTTAGACTTTGTTATGGAATTAAATGATCTATCAAACAGATAAAAGGTCCAAAAAAGGCAGGGTTTATATATCCAAGAAATGTACAGATTATGAGGGAGCAAAATTGTTTCAATACATCATCATATATATCTGAACATTGAGTGACATTATTTTCTGTAATAAGAAGAAGTTCAAGATCAGACTCCTTTTAATCAACCTGAAAGTGTAGCTGTCTACATCTAGGCTAGTCACCTACACTCCCTTCTTAATTCAGTTCATCCTAGGGTATATCATAGAATCATAGAATCATTACGGATCGGAAGGGACCCCAAAAGATCATCTAGTCCTATGCCCCTGACACAGCAGGATCACAGAGGAACACATCCAGGAGGGTCTCAAACATCTCCAGAGAAGGAGACTCCACAACCCCCCTGGGCAGCCTGTTCCACTGCTCTGTCACCCTCACTGTGAAGAAGTTCCTTCTCATACTGATGTGGAACCTCCTGTGTTCCAACTTGCACCCATTGATCCTTTTCATATCCCTAGATGACACTGAGAAGGGCCTGGCTCCATCCTCCTGACACCCACTCTGTTGCAGTGCCTCGGATAGCCTAAGCTGCAGCTTGCATCCAGCGAGTTGGCGTGACGGCCTTCAGGTTTCTCTGCGCCCGGCTCCTTCGGCCTCGCGTTACCCGGACCATTCGCGTACCACTCGGACACCAATATGGTCGGCAGCAAACGGCGTTTATTACAAGAAATACACACTCAATATAGTCTCCCTTATGGTACCACCACCAATCTTCTTCACTACAGTTATCACTCTCTGCTCTTCTCTCTGTCCAATGGTGTCACAGAACGCACTCTTTTTCACCTTACTTGGCATTTTCTCCCTATCTTCAAGGACGATTCTCTCAGGCCTTTGGAATCCGAGGGCCCCTGTATCTTCACCTCCTGCACCTGTAGAACCCAAGGGACCGCAAAACAGCTCCTGCTGGATGTGTGGAGCTGCAGGGCCTGCATACGCCCTGCTGCCATCGCCGCCACCTTAAGAGCAGCTAGTTTAGCAACTACAACACCACTCCTCATATATTTATAAACATTAATGAGGTCACCCCTCAGTTTCCTCTTTTCCAAGCTCAAGAGACCCAGCTCCCTCAGCCTTCCTCATAAGGGAGGTGCTCCACCTCCTTCATCATCCTCGTTGCTCTACGCTAGACTCCTTCCAGCAGCTCTGTGTCCTTCCTGAACTGAGGAGCCCAGAACTGGACACAATACTTCAGATATGGTCTCCTTAGTGCAGAGCAGAGGGGGAGAAGAACCACTGTCCATCTGCTAACCTACCCACTTCTGATCCACCCCAGGATGCTGTTTGCCATCTTGGCCACAATTGCTGGCTCATTGCTGGCTCGCAGTCATCCTGACATCTGGGTTGGGGCAATCTCAAGCACAAATACTTGCTGGGTGGTGAATGGATTGAGATCAATCCTGAGGAGAAGGACTTGGAGGTGTTGGTAGATGAGAAGGTCAACATGAGCTGGCAATATGTGAGTTCAGACCAGAAGGCCAAACATATCCTGGGCTCTATCCAAAGAAGGATGACCAGCAGGTCAAGGGAGGTGATTTTCCCCCCTCTACTCTGCTCTTTTGAGACCTTACCTGAGTACTGTGTTCAGTTCTGGAGTACAGTACAAAAGGGACATGGAGCAAGTCCGGACGAGGTCCACAAGGATAATCAGAAGGCTGGAGGTCCTCTTCAATGAAGACAGGCAGAGGAAATTTGGGATGTTCAGCCTGGAGAATAGAAGGCTCCAGGGCAACATTATAGCAGCCTAGAGGGGGCTAGAGGAAATCTGGAAAGGGACTTTTTACAAGGGACTGTAGTGATAGGAAAAGGGAGAATGATATCAGGCTAAAAGAGGGTAAATTTAGATTAGATCTTAGTAAAAACTTCCTCACAATGAGAGTGGTGAGGCACTGGAGCAGGTTGTCCAGGGAAGTGGTGGACGTGCTGTACCTGGAAGTGTTCAAAGCCATGTTAGATGGGGCCTTGGGCAACTTGGTCTAGAAAAAGATGTCCCTGACTATGGCAGAGGGCTTGGAACGAGATGCTTTCTGAGGTCCCTTCCAAAATAAGCCATTAAATGATTCTATGGTCTAACTTTAGGAAAAAAAATCTGTATCTAAAATGTAGAGTTGTTTTCCAGTGGAGGTGTGGGATAAAGAATTTGGGCTACGTTCATTTTAGTTTTTGTGAGTTCAGCCAAAGATCTGAGAGCTCTGAGGAGAATGTATTTACTCATTAAAATACTGTTGCTAAAGGGAAGAGTAGGCTTAGAGCCAGTCTTACAGACAGGAAGGCACTAGGTGATCAAGGCACTAGTCCATTCTGGAACTCTATTTCCTGTACAACACCCGTGATTCTGACCTAAGTGCAACTAGACCCTGAGAAACTGTCCCCACATTAACTTTGTCTCACATTTCTGTCCAGGGAAGCTAATGTGTAGAAGGTTAGCCTTTACACCACTAGAAATCTGATAAAATATTTTATAGTATTTTACTTCTGTTCTTCAACATTCTCCCACTAAAGAGTGTTTTTAATATAAAACCTGTGACCAACAGGATCTGTTTTTGTCATTCAGTAAAGCTGCAAACAAGCACTATACTATTCCTTAAATACCGGTGTATCAGAGTTTACACCTTTTCTAGATGTCCCAGGGTTGATCTCCTGGGTACGAGTGCTTGCTGTCACCTAGACAACTTGCTAACATTGCAGAACTATCCATAAACCTCAGCTAAATAGATGTGTTTGGATTGTTGGGCTTTCTGAGGGACACCAGTTGCAGTGTATCATTGACTTAACTCTTTGAAAAGCTGAATTTTAATGAAAAATCTACTCTGAGACCACTGTAGAAAATTACTTTATCTACATGTTTATGAGAGCTTCTGTCTTTGCCCACTGTTAGTTATGTCCATTTAAAAAAGCATCATAGATTCAGAACAACTCCGTGAGTTGTTTTCCACTACTTTTACACAAGTTTTCCAGAAGAATCCAGATAATGGACATGGTTGGATGGCCATCTGAGCCTCAACAGGCTCAGATGCAGCTGAGTGCCACATAGGAAGACATTGTCATTCCTCTACATGTACTTCAGGAAAACCCAAGACTGCTCAGACTTGGTAGGAATGTGTGCATCTCCAAAACATCTTGAGAACATAGGAACTTCCTATGGCCTTAGAAAAGTGGTGCATAAACCCGAGAATTTAGTTTCTGATGGTGAGAACTGAGATGCTATTCAGGGAAAACAAGGAGACATGGACACTGTCTGCAGTCCATTTCCCTCCTACCCTTCCAACATCCACCACTGTTGTACTGGGATATTAGATATCACATACCTCCACACACCCATTCATTTTAATTTCCCTTCAAGGATCTATTGTCTACAAAACCCCCCACTTCACAGATACACATGAGGTGTGTATCTCACTTTTTAACACCAAATTTACAAAAACAAGGACTAAGCCAGTCCAGAAGCAGGTTGTAGTCTGGCTCTCAAAGTTAGTTTTCACTGTAAGTGTTGATGGGTCTATGTCTAGTTGTCCCTGGAGGTTGCCTTACATATCTTATCAATTGACTCCTGCTTATGAATTCATCTTAGCTTGGCTGTCACCTCTTGAAAGTCTCCTAAGAGACTCTTAAATACACTTCTTCACTTACTGAATGCCTTCTCCTTTCCAGGGGAAGGAAAACCCAGAGTATTCTTCTATTACAGTCCCTACAAATGTATAATCCCTAAAACACCCTGCTGTTCTTAATTGTGGGAAATTCCATCCAGGGTTTAACTCTGGGCAAGACTGACTTCTGTGTAAAGCAATGACGATCTGAAAGCAGAGATGGTTCTTTCACAATCACACTAATATGCAAGACTCAAAAGTGAAATTACCAAAAATATTTACAGTCCTGTGGTAAGGTTACCAAAAGGATGTTTACACATCGTGTCCTCTAACATGTGCTCCTGCTACTTCTTCCTCTCTGCAGCCAGGAGCTCTTTTAATGCTCTCCTTGTACCTTCCTACTTCAAGGTCAAAAATCAGAGAGATCCTCCTTGGCCAAAGAAGTGGTTAGTACCTGGAAAACCTACTTGTAGCTGATCAGGAAGAGAATAAAAGGAAGGGGTTGTGCTTTTTAAGGCACATTGTGAATATGCCTTTTTAAGGTGCAATGTTAAGTAGTGTCTTCAAAGGTGTCAACCAGAAGCTCTGGTCTTATCTTCTAACTTGGGACAATCAGAGTGTGAAGAGCATGACTGTAGCTTTTAACAAGTATTGGTAGAGATGGTAAACATTTTCATGGTAGCTTGAGTGACCAAACCACAGGCAGTGAAATTCCAGGAGCGCTGATCACGTTAACATTTTACCTTATGCTGATCACCATGTCTGCAAGCAGTTGGTAAAAAATCTTCATTATTTCTTCCCCTACTAGTGTGGACACAAAGACAACAGCCTTCTTCACCTGAGATAAAGCACTTGATATAAACTAAACCATCTACTTCTTATTTCTTTTGGCCTGTAAAGAAAGGGGTCAAAAGATGAACTTCTGATGTATCACAAATATGAAGGAGGAAGTAACTTTCCTCCATCAAAAAAATCCACAAATTATTTTAAAATCTTTTTAAAGCTGCAGAAGTTTGGCGACAACATAAAGTGAGGACGGTGAGTAGCCTCCCTGACTGGAATGGTAAAAGCTTGGTGGTGACCAGAGCCCATCAATTACCTGAAAGCCTTAGCATTCTGTGGAAAGCTACGCTCTCAGGAAAGGCGTAGGAGCCAGTCCTTGTCCTTAAAATGAACTGATTTTTGAGTGTGAGCTAGAAACTCTCCTAGTTCTCAAACTGTGTTACATTATTGTTTTCCATTTTATCTCCTTGCTTTTCGCCGTGTTACAGGTTAGGCTTGACTGCAAAATTATAACGTAAGCATACGGGCACCTGGAGCCTTTTTCTTCATCTTACTTCTAATGCAGTTCAAATGCTTCATGGAAAACCCCATAAATTTGTTTATAGGTCCATGCCTGTAGGTCTGATTCTTATTCTTGCAATACAGTCTGTGGTGAGTGAGTGAGTCCACCCATCCTTACACTGAATAATAGCTTTCATAGCTCCACATATAACCATTCACGTCACCTTACCTGAGGAGACTGGTCAAGAGGTTCTGTAATGTGTGAGAGTCACATGGGGACTCTTGGTAATTAACTACAGGATTCCCGTGCTCAAGTCCTTTTTACCATGATTAACACATTGACTTTGACTAAGCAGAGTTGATACTTCCCTAAATTACAGTCCTTTTGTACTGTCTAGTCTTGCAGAAATGGCAGGTTCATTCCCAAACAACCCAGCCCAACCAACAAAAACCTCCACATCATGCCAAAACCTAGGCTCCCGTATCAGTGGGGCAGTTGTGATGGTTGTGAGTCATAAATTCCCTTCTTTCCAGAGAAGCTGGCTCTCTCACATATTACAGCTACGTGGGCCTGCCCAAAACCCTCCTTCCTGACCTCCCAAGGCTCATGTTTTTCCATCTCTTTTTTGTAATCTTTGATTTGTCAACATCCCACCATCCCCTTCGAGAAGGTTACAGTAGTTTTGTTTGATGTGAGCCGAACGCCCGGGGGCACTGAACGGGTTAAGTGGAGGAAATTCTTGTCAGCTTCAATAGAGAATCAGGCATTTTAAAGGATTTTCTGTTAGAAGAATCCAGTGCATCTGACATCACAACCACAGCACAGAACAGCAAAAGAATAAAACTTTGACTTAAAGGGTTTTTTATACTTTCAGAGTAGGAAATATTCATATTGTGGTTTCACACTAAAAATAAATTCTTCCATTCACAGCCAGCAACAGGTAGCTGAGGTTAGATCAAACCACTAGCCTACTAATGACTACGAATTGCAGTATCTATAGAAATGACCAGAATTCAAGGCAGCCTCTAAAATAAACCAGATGAATCATTCTTGAAAAATATTATCCACTCTGTAATAAATAGGCTCAGCATAAATGCCTGCCACACAAAGCATGCATTAAGCATGTACAGCGAGGGTGACGGAGCACTGGAACGGGCTGCCCGGGGAGGTTGTGGAGTCTCCTTCACTGGAGACGTTTAAGACCCACCTGGATGCATTCCTGTGTGACTTGGTCTAGGTGGTCCTGCTGTGGCAGGGTTAGGGTTAGACTAGATGATCTTTCAATCCCTAATGATTCTATGACTTTTTAAAAACTTCAACCACTCTTGCATGTGAGTTGAAATCCTCAGTTTTCTTCCTTTTGCAGGGGTTCTGCTTTTTTTCATTACAAGTCTGGGAACACTCAAGTGACCCCCAGATCCTAAAGTTAAGTGACTGAATTGAAAGTGTTCCTTATGCACAAGCATCTTGACCATAATAAATAATAGCTCTTGAAGTATCATAAATGAGGAAAAAGAAGTTGTAGTGAAAGCTATTGTTCAACAAAGACGCACTAAGACACAACGGCTGATAAAATCTTTAGATTCTTATTCTGCTGCGTGACACTGGGGCTTTTTTTGTAGCAAGTGACAAGGTCAGATGCTCTGCTAGTGCCTGTCACCAGAACATCACTACCTTTAGTGGAGCCAGACTGATTGACCCAACCTGAGAATCTGGGCCTCAGTGAAGTTACTAAAAACCAAAAGAATCCCACAGTGACTGCAAACACTGTGCTGTCATGCCGTTACAGCATTTTGTGTAGGGGTGTGTTTTCACATTTCATATCTCATGTTACCTTATTAAGGCAAGGGACAGGACTGACAGACCTTAAGAGACTAGGGCCATTGGAAAAGAAAGACCCTAAAAAACCCCTCAACACCACCACAAAAAAACAACCCACCTCACCAAGGCAGCAAACACCAAATCAGCAAAAAATCTTTCACTTCGGTTTCACTTTGACTTTTTTTCTTCTTTTTAATTGTTTTTTGTTTCCTGGTGTTTCCATTCCCAGTAAGCCCAATTGGAAGTGGGTTCTAATGATCACAGCTTTGGCATTGCTGTGCATTCTTGCCTTCACCAGAAAAAAAACCACAACAACAAAAGCCCAACAGAAAAACCACCAACCCAGTATCTTTCATGCTGTCAACAGGAGGTGTCAAAAACCATGTGGACAACTCAGGTTTAGGTCACTAATTTTAGAAGTGCAGCTGTTTATGTCTTTTTAGTGCCTGCACTTCTGTGGGACTGAAGTTCTCAGTAAAACCAAACCCACGGAAGACCCAACGGTCACGACTCCATGGCTGGTGCTGCTCATAACCATTGCTACTACAAACCTCATTTTTTAAATCTTTCTCTCTGAAAACCAGGACATAACTTAATTATAACTCAGTTATCTTACTTGTAGCACGGTTGCAGCCCTGAAGGGAAATTGCTAAACCAATTGTCCCTATCCATTAAAAAGGGTAATCTACTGGTTTCTTCTGTTTCTCTGCATACATCAAAAATTAAAACATTTAAAAAGCTCCCATAATTTCACAGAATTTTTCAAAGGTTGGGCATCATGCAGATATGCACATGTTGGTTCATTTAATGACATCTGCGTGATTAAATAATGACAGACTGCACTCGCGCGCCGAGGATGTCTTCTGCCAAAGTAGTTCATGTGTTGTAAGTGGCTGGGAATCCATCTCTCTGTGTATTTGCATGAGAGCTTGTATTGGTGCTGCTCAGGGACAGACAGAGCCTTTGAAACTTGTCCATTTGCTTATGATTAGCAAAAAGAAAACTAGCATCTTCATCACTCATTTCTCTGAGAACGCACAGAGTGGAAAAAACCTCTTCTGTTTACTGGACCAACACACGATGCCTGGGAGGCTTCAGTATACAAAGTAGAGAGTACAGGGTAGGTGCACTCCACCCTGCAGATGTGCTCTCTCAGGGGCAGGGGAAACAAGTGCCTTTCATGGTCTTATTTGGGAACGAGAAGAGAATGTTACGGCAAAAGCTGGTCCTCTGAAAGAGGTTTAGCACAGTAACAGGGAGCAGCTTCTTTCCTTACATTTCCTAACGTTGCCCCTAAAGGAGATGTAATTGCCATGTGCATATCCACACAGGAGATACAGTGTGCAATGCAGAGTGTCACTGTGAAAGTATCTGGCCGGTCTAAATGGGAATCAAAGCAATGCCAGCGCACGCAGACACTTTTGTCTACGGCCAGCTCACTGTACTTTAAGCATGCTTTCAATCATTGCACTGCAAGTAGTGTTTACAGCTGATTTAGTCACACTGTCACAGAGCACTGTGCTGCTCTTAGCATCAATAAGCCTATGACAAAATGAATCAATTTAATACTCTTCCCAGACTTTTTTCCTTTTGCAACAGCTGAGCCAAACTGAATTCAGCTATATTATTACAGCATCAGTATACACGAGAGCTTAGACAGCACTAATCTGAAAGAAAGGAAGAAGAATCGAGACACAACCTTACATTGACACAAATCTGTCAGTAAAAAGCCTCGCAGGAATCTGCAGGACCATTAACAGAATTAACCACCAGAACAGAATCCCAGTGAAAACGTCAAGATTGCTGCCTGATGGAAGCAAGTGCATACACACCACAGCAGTGGTGGGAATAAATTATCTTAGTTGTGGAGTAAGTTAAGTAGGACTGTAATGAAGGTTAAAAATCCAAAGCAAGGTAGCTATTCCTTGATTCAAAAGTGTGTCTCATGCAATTATAGACTTTTTTATTCCCCTAGGCAGCTGGGATTTTCCCAGGATACCCATTCAAGTGTATGCTCAATCAGTACATATTCAGGAATTCACCTCTTGTCTATACAAAGTTTCAAGGAGGTCAAGGAGAATTTTGTCATTGCCTCTAGTGAGGCCAAGCATTTCACCCACCAGTCTTGCAGCTGAAGTGAGACCTTGGGATAAAAACTACCCAAAATGTAAACAGCACCGATCCTGGCCACAGTTAATACATTGAACAGGACGTGTCTCTCATATAATATTTCATTTAGCTCAAAGAATCAAAACAAAGAAAAAAACCAGTTGATGTAGTTTCGTTTTTCTAAAGCAGAGGTTTTAAGAGGTGAATTGTGGCAGCCCTTTTCTCCCCAGCCATATCTCTAAGAGGGCACTATTACAGAAACATTTTTGCATGCACTTAAGTGACTTCAGTGAGATCTCTCAGATGCCAAGCTCAAGCACAACACTTTACTTATAAATACACTGGTTTTTTTTTCTTAATCAAAGCTTCAAACATCATTCATGAATTGCACAGTTCTATAAGCCACCCATCCTACAACCTGGGGGCTGAAGACAGCTGAGAGGGAAGAAGAGGAAACGATTTCCACATCTTGTGAAAAGCTGAGATATAGTGGTTATCACAGGAGAGAACTATTTTTTATGAAAGATATATGTAGCTTCCAAAAATAAGGTATCACCTTAATTCATTCTGTAAAATTATGTAAATGAAATATGACATATGGAAGTTTGCTCATTAATGAACGATAAATATAGGAAAAAATCTAGGTTTATGACTTCACAGTAGATACTTAAGGATTAATTTTGTTCAAAAAAAAAAAGCCATTTCCCAAATCAAACCAAAAATTACAGATTCATGTTGGATAATAAAACCATCAGCTTTCACGTAGCTACTCTACGTTGGAGCAGAAGCCCCTGTCCCTGCAGGACTCCAGCAAGTTGCATTGCCAACTGCCACCTGAAATAGGTTGCTCCTGTGCAACGAGGTTACTATGTGTGGATTAGATTGTGTCATCCTAACTCATGAGCATGTCTGTCTTTATGAATGAATTTCCCTTGACATTTGTGGAAGAGATCTTCCGCCTGCACTGGAAATAAATGTGCCCTACATTCCAGCTGGCCCTGAAAGGACAGTGTCCATGCTGGGCAACTAACCTCTAAATGGAGAGCTGCTGCCAAGCTGACTTTTGGGAATGGTCCTAGAACATTTTAGCTCCTGAAATGTGCTGGGGAATAGCTTGGGGGAGTAGTTTTTGGCATATGCTTAACTCACACCAGGGAAAGTCTTAACACTTCACTAATGCAGGCAACTGCAAGCCATTGTCCAGAAACATTTCCACCTCCTGTCTGATTCACTAGTACAGAGGTGGCTAGGCACACTTTCAGACTTTGTATTGAGGTTGTCCTCATGCAGGAGAGAACAGTTCAGGAACAGTCCTGACGTAAAGTTCACTTCTTATATCATTCCCCTGACCCCCATCCGTGTATATCTCCAAATAACTTACACATTCTTTATCTTCCAACTGAGATGAAAGGGTCTGAGTAATGCCTTCCTCCCCAAGACCAGTACTGAGTACAGCAGGCAGCATGCAGCTAGGTCGCCTTCACATGTACCTGCAATGTTATGGGATCCTCATGCCCTGGTTTTGAAGTATGAACATTGTGTTTTTCCCACAAGAGTCACTGAAGGATAAAACCAAACAGGATATACAACTGCATAACCCCCACCTGCAAAGCAGCAGAGATATTAAACCTATTGCTAAAGGTAATTTAGCAATATTTAGCTGAATTTGATGAGCCCTGCAAGAAGACACTGATGTTCCTGCTCTTTATTACTCAAGCAGCTGCAGTTAGGTAAGTTCCCAAAGGGCACCAGGAAATAAAAAAACCCCAAAGACTAACACCCCATTAAATTATCATTCTGCCTACAGTAATTAAACAAAACACATAAAGAAAATGACCCAAAGTAAACAGAACAATTTGAAAATTGTATCCTCTTTGCAAGAGTTTATGGAAAAGAATGAAAGAACAATTTTGTTTGCTTAGTGCATTGCCCAGTGTTTGTGGTACACCAGCTTTTACCTGGGTCTCATATGGTAACAAGAAATAATAACAATGCTTTGAGAAAATAAGTAACTGATAAAAACTGCACTACAGTGGAAGCTGATAAAGGTCTGCAGCTTTTTAGGCTTAAAGTGGAACTCTTTGTGTGGGAATATTCCCACACTTGGTCTCTAATTAAAGTTTAGAGCACAACCAAATAGTGCACTTTACTTACAGTGTCACTAATCCTGAAGCATGGGTTGCTATAGTCCTGATGCTTGACTTCATTTCTGCAGATAACAACGTTAAGTTTGTATAATCACTCAGAAATTTCCCATTTCTGTGAGTTTTGGGACACGCTGAAAGAGCATAAGGATACTGCTTTACTGGTAAACATACTGACAAGCATATGACTTGTGATTAGTTCACGTGCATTGCTTCCTGACCAAAATAAAGTTAGGGTAAAAGAAACAGAAACCTCAACAAAACACAAACCCCCTCACTTGGTTCAAGGTGCTCTTTAAGCCCATACATTGGTGATTCACCCTGCTACACCTTCAGGTACCGGCTCAGACTCTGAGCCTTCAACATCCGATTTGCATCAGGTGATGTCTCTTGTAACGCATCTCAGGTGCACCCTTTGGAAATTACAGAGCTGCCTTTCAGGACAGGAAAATTGTCCTGATTATGCAGTTTCTTACGTTGTAGAATCATATTATCTCCTTTAGCAAGATTGTTTTAAAATGCAACTTAATTTCCTAAGCATTAAAATATCCACAAATAATCCTATATAATCGTGGGCTACGTTGTTAGTGCTTCTGATTATTGGTAACTGAAATGGGAACAAACATTTTAGCATAAAAGTATGAGAGTTTTAGCCATAAGCTTCTCTAATTTGCGTGCAGGATTTGAGTCAGAGGAAAAAAAGGTTCCTACAGCACAAGCAAAGAGGAATTTCAGCATCTCAGCAGTCTGTTGCCTTTTCCCAAGGTTCAAAATACTAAACTTCCACTCTGTTTAAACCAAAATAGCTGCTATTCACACCCAGGAGGTAACCACACCTGGTCACTTGTGAACAATCCCTGTGACAGAGGAACAGCAGATCATGCTTTGGAGTAGCAAGTTCTCCACCTCTGTCATCTGAAACATGGTGCCAATGGGTTAAACCAAAAAGCAACTTCTTAAAGATACGTAAACCCTTCCTGAGTAACATAAATCACACTAAACAAAAGAAAGTAAGATGTCTTCTGGAACTGTGGATTTCAATGTCATGTGAATGGAAAAACACATAGACTCATAGAATCATCGTGGCTGGAAAGGACCTCCAGGGTCATCAAGTCCACCAGGCTATGTACGGCAAGACGGTATTTTTTCCACCTTAAGATTTAAGAGACAGAGAATACTAATGATAAAAGCATGCTTCATTCTCCCCCTTCACCTCTTGTCCTAGAGAGTGGCAGTAAACCTGGGCACGGAGAGGATAATGTGAGGGACAGGGGCCAGAAAGAGGAAGTATGAAGAGAAATAAGGAAGACTACTACACAAGGGGGATCCTCTGGCAGAAACAGAAAGAAAAGGCACTACATTTATATGCACAATACATTACATGCACAGTTTCCATATCAGACTGTCCTGATTTCAATGAGACATTGGTTTTTATCTCTAAATTTCCAGTTTAAAATTAGATTGGGTGAACAAGAATACAGCCAAGTGATTTCACTGGTAAGGATTTGGTGTGGCTTGTCACAATGGAGTCTACCTGCAACCAGTTTAAGACAACCCAATACATTGCTGACATTCTCAGTGGGAAATCTATCCAATACTGCTCATACAGGCATTACGCAGTCAAGCCTGCTCTCATTTTCAGCTGATTTCTTTCTGGGTCTCTGCTTCAGTGACTGATTGAGAAATTAAGTCTCAGCGAGTGAAATCATTATTACTCACTGTACCTGTACCCATCTGGGAACATCTGAGACGACACAGACTGTTCAAGTCCGTCCTCCCCAACAGTTAATTCCTGAAAACAACTGAATGTTCTTCTCAGGTACAGAGATGCAGTCTACTATTCCCCTGCCATTTAAGAGTAAGCCTTAAGATTTTATTTATGACAAAAAGCAGTTCTTCCATACATTGCCAGAATTAAAAAGGTAATACCATACCTTTTTTTTTGTTAAAAAGAGGGAAGTTATGCATGGTGGATAAGTGATCATGACTTTGCTACTGTCAAGTCATTTCACCTCACTCACACTGAGTTTTACAGGAAAGTGTAAAAAGAAGTATTGTGTGAATCATGACCAGTTCACTACTGCCCTCCTTCATTCATAGAAATCTGGCTTCTGTAGACTGATTTGGCAACTCCCTTGAAGACGTACTCACCTGGATATGATCTCAAATCCTTTAAGAAGACATTTTATTTCCAGTCTTCACATGAATTAAAATTTTTTCTTTTTCTGTTTTTACTGCTACGATTCCCATCTCAAAAGAGACATTAACCAGGTCTCAAAGCAACAAAGAACAAAGCAACAATCACGCAGAGCAATTGCTTGAGCACATATGTAGAAACATTTCTAAATTACTGTACAAAGTCGATGTATTTGTGGCCCACATGATACGGAAAAAATCACTTGAGAAAAGCTGTGTTTCCGTTGTCAGTGTAGCAAAGTGTCAGCCAAATCCTGCAGGTCTCTAAGCAAACCTTACAGTGGCATCAGAATTTATAGGAGATTAATAGATCAATACACGAAAGCAGCAAGACAACAAATGGAACAGTAAGGTTTCCCCCCTCCACCGTGGCTTAACAGCTGTTTGAAATCAAAGTCCTGTATGATAGATCTGTTATTCCCCAGACTTGTGTACGGAAAACGTCCCTTCTTTTGACCTCCACTTCCCTGTCTCAGAGGACAAAGTGGGCACGCTTTAATAACATTATCTCAATCCACTTGGAAAGCCCTCTTAATTCGTACTGAAACATTCTAATCTCTTTGAGGCAAGATTTTCATTTTATTTAGAATAGTAAACCTTATCTAATTAAGTGTAATACCAGGAAGTTAACTAACATACACAAGCCAACTGCACACACTAATTCCTGCTCACTGACGCTAACACCGCAGCACAGCAGTTAGCCCAATGGGCAGTGTCTGATGCCATCCCACACATCCTCATTCCCAAGTGTCATAGAGACAAGCCAGGTCACTGGCATACCTAGGGTGTGGGGGATCGAGTATCTATCAAGAATCAAGCAGAAGGTGACACTGATTAATGTTACGACCAGCTTCAAATTTCACTATCAACAGGTTGCTTTTCCTTTCCTCCTAGAACCTTTGTAGGCAATGAAAACATTCGCAACAGTGCAAAACACAACACCCACAATTTTAGTATTTATCTGCTAGCACTTAGGAGCTGCAGCCCCCATGTCTGCTACACTGCTCAGCCATACGGAAGTGTTCCAGTTACACCTTCACCCTTCCTTAGGAGGTATCTTCCTCGGCCAAAACATTAATCACAGAAAAGACAGGGCGCACTTTCAGTGTTGCCAAGTTCATCAATAAAGTGAAAACACTGGATTCACAGTCCACTGAAATCAGTGGGTTTGGGGGCTTCCCAAGTTACAGCCTAAAGGTCAAAGATTCCCCCAATAAATTGATTATTCTAATGTTTGTCTCCAGCAGCAAGACTAACCCTGGACAGTTTAGACATGAGCACCTAATCTAATTCAAGAGCTATGTTCAGCAAACAGAAATACATGATCATTGCTGACCCCTTCAAGCACTGAATTAAAAAAAAAACCCTAAAAAGTCCTAATAAAAAACGTAAATGAATTTCTGTTTAACAGCAGTCAAGTACAACCTCACGTAGATGTCCAAACATTCTTCACCATACACCGATGCTCTTTAAAGATGAACAAATTACTCACGTAACATAAGCCACCTTCTTCCTGTCAAATTCCACTCACAAGGCTAAATATATACTGCTTGTCTTTGTGCACCAAAGTGCCCAGCCAGCTGGTGCAGAAAGGAAATAAAACCAGCTTGTGTTTTTACACCAGAGAGGTGAAGGGGTGGGGGGAAGGAACAAGAGAACAAGGCCCATGTATCAGCTATTTTTGTCTTGCAAACTAGTCAAGACTTGCACTTTTTAATTTGACTTGATGATTGATAACTACTACACATGAACATCCAGTGCAAGATCTTTGAGCACTGCAGAGCCACGTCAACTAGCACAAACACCAGATCACCAAGGAAACTGGAGGGGCAAAAAGATGTAACACTTAGTCAATGCTCTGGTTTTCAACTTTTAGGGAGTTCTTAATTTATTCGTTATAACTTGTTTTTGTTGGAGAGGGTTCAGAAAAGGCTGTGAGATTTTTCTAAGTGTCAGCTTAAAAATACTTACAACTTTATTTCTTAAATGCCAGCTCAAGAAATGTATAAATAAAATTCAACGTGAAGACCTCTAAACTTAGAGAGACATGCTCAGAACAGGAAATGATAGTTTGCTAATAAAGAAAGGTAAATCATTCTCTAGGTTTCCGGTGGGAAACTTGGCAGTGAAAGGATTTTGACCTCAGTGGAAGGTAACTGCCACAAATGACAAATCAAGCGACTTTCTTCGTACAAGTGAGGCAAATGTTTGACACAAGGCTGGACTGCGCTCAGATATATCATTCCCTGTGGCATATTCTTCTACTATTAATAAATAATCCTGCAAGCTTTTTGCTCTGACCGTATGACTTGTCCTTTTTTTTCAACCCTGCTCTTTGAGTCAAGCCGTTTAAGCCTAACATTTTTTGTGAATGATTCCTTATTTCCTATTTGAAGCACAAAAGCTCATCATTTACAGAAGAGGTCAAGCTTTCAATGCCTATTAGTCCTAGTCTGGAATGAATTAATGCATTTTCCTAAGTTCATTTTGCTCTTCTGTTGTAGGAACATGTGTATGGGATGTTTGTGCACAGGACGGAAGCACAAATCCAGCATTATTTTCAGGTGAAGTAGTAAACAACAACAAAAAACCTGCACTTAAGAATTCTATTTCTGTTTTCATACTAGATTCGCTGTGACTAGGATGACTGCAACGTCTGCCATTAGAAGTTCCAGCTTTCCCAACTCAGTACAATAAATGGGGGAAAAAAAGACAAGTAGCCCAGTTTAATTTCAAACGTTAATATATTTTCTATTTTATAGTGAACATATGCATCGTTCACCCCTTATTTGCAGCAACTATGACGTCCTCATAAAAAGGGGTGACATTTGTAAGATGCCTCTTAAAATAAATATTTCTTTTTATAAAATAATAAAACTTCAAATAAATATTCTTTACACTAAACAATATGTTGAAAAAATTAGAAAATAAAGGCTGAATTTTACTGTAACTGTACAATATACAGGAAGTCCAAAGGGAAATCAGAGTCTTGTAATAGAAGGTTTCCGTAAGACAAAATACAATCTAAAAACATACTGATTGATTCACATTCCTCTGAATGTACAACATATTAGTATAATATTTTGTGACTGTGCCGTGTCTTATGACAGCACTTACTTTTCACAGTTGAAAATATTATTGTATGTACAAAAATATAGCACATTATCTCTGGCAGAAAACAATGAAAAAAAAAGGGAGTCATTTGCTAATTTACAAATTTTGCAAGTACTATTCACAAACAATAGAGTTGCCTAGGAGTGTCTGTGTTGCTTTAGCTTATGCAATATGTGGGTCACAATGTACTGCATCCCTTCTCTCTTTTTCTGTATGCCACTAGCTGGGTTCTAACAAGCGTATCAGTTAAGACGGCACACAGAGCGAAAAGCATTTCACTGCAAACAGCAAAGGATATCCCCAACCCTTCTACTACAGTGCCGAGACCATAGCTGCTTAGCTGGTTGCATATGTATGGTAAAATAAACCTTGGGGTTGTTTCTGACTAGTGATGATGCTATGTTGGCTTTTCAAAGTTCCTGGGGGGGACACTGGGAACTTTGCAGCAGACGGTGTTGGAGTGTTTACAGCGGCACCCAGGCCGATTTACCCGGTCGTAACAGCCCTGGCACAACTTAAGGCAACCCTTAGCTGGTAGGTAACACCACAAGCAAGGCAGAAAGAGAGACACCACACCCATGGCAGACCATCTAGTGCAGCAATGCGACTGACTGCAGGAGCAGGGGTTGTCAGCACAGTTGTCCTCGTCATCATTAGAGCAGTGATAGAAGAGGCCCTTCACGCAGCAAACACAAGTCCCATAATCAACCACGTTCTGGGCTGAGCAAAGACACTGCTTGTCACAGATCCAACATGACGGGAGGGTCCTCGGGTAAGTGCACTCCTTACACTTACACTTTCCACAGTCCTCACACCTGTAGCTGTGTGCACCCAAGTCTTCTTTGCTCAGTGGCTTCAGCTCACTTGACTTGAGCTCAGACTTGGGCTGCATTCGGACTATCCCATCAGCAACTGGCCCCGAAGATGACCCTAGAAGTCTGTGTTCTGATGAATTACTGCTCGTACTTGTCCTTGTACTGCTCCGTGAACCTGTGCTGACCGTGCTGATGGATCGAGACAGAGGTGCTCGAGGAGAGGCGTGCGTTTGTGTGTGCTGAATCCGGCTAAAATGACGATGCTCGGGCAAGCCATGGGGCCTTTCATTTTTGGGTTGGGTTGCTAGCCGAGGAGCAGACTTGACCCCTGGCCGTGGAGCCACCATAGGTCCCTCTGTGTACTCATTCGTGTTTCGGATGGCTCTGATCTGGTCCAATGACAAGACGTGAACCTGCTGCATCAGGACATCCCGCAGGTCGGGCTCACCGTGCGGTCTCCCACTGTCACGCTGAGCCTGTAGGAAGGCTTGCGACCCGCTGCTGTGCTGAGCTCTTGTCTCCATCAGTGCCTGGAAGCGTGCTCACCCCGGCAGGCTTAGAACACATCTGAAATCCTGGAGCAACAAAGAGAGGATTCACTATTGCAACACATCTCATGCCCTTTCCAGCAGCCTTTCAAGCCTGCAAGGATCCCACAGCACTGCACACGGTCAAGTAAGGCATCAGCCCTAAAAAGAGGAGTCACATCTGGGGCAGAGCATGGAATGCACTTCCTTTGGCCTGTTCTGCCTAATCCTGTGGAGACATTTACAGGGATTCTCTGCTAGGTCCATGCATCTTAACTGGTGGCTCTACACAGTCTAGGTATTGGGCCTGCTAATTAAGGCTTCCCAGGCCATCTCTCTGGTTAGACCATGCCCTTTAAAGTGATTACTTTTCAGCTTCTTGAAGTGACTCTTCACATCAGGCTACTGAAAAACTTACATTCAAAAAAAAAAAAAAAAAGGCCTTCAAATATTTAGCAAGTGTAATGTGACCTGCTGATGACAGACATATAATTCTCCAATTTTGTTTAAAACTGGATAATATTTTGGTAGGCTAGTCTCTTTACACATTAAACTTTGCATGATGTAAATAGGAAATTTTAGTTTAATACCAATGGTCCCAAGAAAAACACTAAACAGCAATAAAATGTTTGAGGTTAGACTTTAAATGAGTTAGAGCTACCAAAAACTTCAACAGCACAAGTAAAAATATCTCTCTCCAGTATTTTAGCGTGTGTCATACTTATGTACACCACTGTGATTGTTATTTTAAGGGTCAATATGACAAAAGCAATGCTAACACAGTTTTATTTTCTTAAAACGTGTAAAAAAATTCCACAGACTGCATTTCAAATTGTAAATATTAGTAAGAGTGGCCTGTGGGACAGAGGCATGCATAAAATAATCAAACAATGCCAGCCTCGAATAAGCGTTCTTAATTGTGACTATTACTTTAAAGGATCATTGACTACAAAGTAGAAGCGCAGACTTATGAATTTAAAAGGAAACCCAGTAAATAAATCCAGGAGAAGAGAATTTGTAAATCACCAGCTTCCACACTCAGTTATGCAGAAGTTTCAAGTACTGCCCTCTAAATTAGTTAACATTTGTTTTCCCTTTATGTCTCAAAGTGCTTCCAAAATCCAATTACCTATACAAAAATCCAGAACAATATTTTACAATTAAAACCCAAGCAGGAACCAAGCTTCTTACAAGGACCACACAATGTCTTCAATTATACCTAGAAAGAGCACTGCAGTGTTACTCTGTACACATCAGTTACCAACAATAATACTATATACCCTAGTATAATAAAATATAGCTAAACAGTTTAACAATGAGTATCTCAAGACACTGTCTTTATTCTAGCAGCAGTGGAAAACGTTTAACCTTTTAACTGCTGGCTCCCTAGCCTCAAGTGCTTTTATTCATTATAATGAATAAAAAACCCAATTTAAGAATCTAACCTTTATAAGTGACCACCTATTTTAACTGTCAGCAAATCCTGGGTCTGGACACAGTGTATGCCATGCTGTCATCCCACCACCCCCCAGAAATATTCTTGCAAACTTATCGTGACTCATTGCTTGTACTTTTATCAAATTAAAATCTTTGCCATATAAAATGTTTCAACCGACAGCCTAGGTGACACTTCCTCACCTGAAACTATCTGGAGACAAAAAAGGCTAGAAAATAAAATACTTCCCTCATCCTTGCGAGAACTAGCTGCCCTGTCTGCCCTCCACGTCCAGATCTCAGCCAGACTCAGCCAGCCGAGAAGGTCCGCTGAACAGAACCCTGCCCCTCCAGCAATGACAAGCCAGTGCAAAGGCAAAGCTGACCCTGACCTGCAGGCGCTTCAGATCACACCGATCTCGGTGGCGAAGTATCCCTCAGACGCCAAGGTGGAGTGGGGTGGGTGGGAAGCCTCCGCTCTTTGCCCCTTCCCCTTGGCAGGCTCCATCCCGGCGCAGAAGGGCCGCGCAGCAGGTGGGACGCGGCAGCCCCCGGCCCGCAGCAGCCCCCGTCAGCCCAAGAAGTGCAGACAACCTGGAGATAACCAGGAGACATCCTCTGGGCTGAGAGGTGGGAGGGGGCTGCTGCTGCAGCCGCCCTTATCAGGAAAGTCAAACCCGTGTTTCCTTTTAACTCTTCCCCCATGCCCTCCCCCGAGAGATGCTAAAGGAGCCGGTCCCCTCCCGGGTGGAGCAAGGCGCCCGGCAGACGCTCTGAGACAACACCTCCGGGATAGCAGGGCGAAAGGCAGATTACCCCCTCCCGCCTTGCCATAAGTACCCATTCAGCTCCACAAAGCCAACCGCTGGAAAAGCTCCCCTGATTTTACGCATATTCTGCAAATTGCCTCAACTTCAGTCCGTCCCATTCCGCCCCAGCCCGAAGGCACCCGGGGGGGCATTTTCAGCAGGACATCGGTCCGAGCCGGCCATCCACCTTAGTTGTCTCCCTCCCTCCCTCGACAGATCCGCTAGCACGACAGGCTGCACACCTCCAGCACGTTTATTTGCAAACATGTATTCGCCTGAAAACTCTTATGGGAAAGCACGCCTCTCCCTCCTGTCTGATCTAGCGCTTCTCTCCTTTCCATGCTCCACGAGCGCAGAAGCAGCGTTTGCCTTTCTGTGTGTGCATGTGTGTGATAACACGATTCCCCACTTCCAAAGTCCACTCTTGAGCAGAGCTCAAGTGCCATGACTGCTGACTTCTCCTAGCTGGGATTGGCAAAAGGGCGAGCAAGGGGGCCGGGTTTCGCGTTAGGCACATTGGGGGAAGTTTAAAACGCGAGGGGCTTCTGGCATGCCATGAAAAAGTACCCGTGCCTCGCTGGCTGGGAGAAGGCGAGCCTCCGAGGGAGAAGTCCCCTGCCCATGAATTTCTGTTTTGTGTCCGGAGCCTGTACGAGGCACCCCTACCCCCATTCCCACCGCACACACACTAACCACCTCCTCTTCTTTCAAAGTGCTTTGAAACCCCCATTAAGAGCCTAAGAGCCGAGTGTGTGATCAGACTATGAAGGGGGGTAAAAGGGACTTCACCATCGGGGTGGGGCAAAATGACACACAAATAGGTTGCTGAAAACACCAGCAGCTTTTTTTTTTTTTTTTAGGGGGCAGGGGGTTATTTCAAACTGAACCCACCAAAGGGGGCGGAAAAAACAAGGCAAAAATTAAGGCTTTCCGTACTCTCCACACATGCTCTCTGCATGGAAGAACTTTCCTCGTCTTACAGATTGGACTAATTTCATCACACGAGAAACTATCTGTGTACACACACACACACACGTATACTTGCACCAGACGTGCACTCACTTCCGAATTGCACGGATCTCCCGACACCACTACAGACGGGAGTAAGTCACGCACTGGAAGGCGAGTTGCTCGCTCTACCCCAAGCCGGGGGGCACAAACAGTCCCGGCGCCCGCCAGCCCCGCAGCGCCCTCCCTTCACCTCCCCCGGGGCTTGTCGGAAACCCACGCGTGCCCGCCACGGCGGGAGCGCGCAGGACCGCCCGTGCCCGGCTCCCCTGGGAGAACACGCAGAAATGTCTCTGGGTCCTGTCCCCCGCCTCTGCGCCATTCTGCCCCACTCGCAACCTCCACAGGCATTACCTTACGCGCCCGCGCAACTCTCCGCCCCCCGCGCAGCCTTCCGCACCCTCACTCCGCACCCCCGGGGCACCCCGGCGGGGTGCAAACGCGGCGCAGCCTTCAAACCCCAGCGGAGATTTCCCCCCACTCCACGCCTCCCCGAGGAGAAACCGCTCCGAAATCCCACCTCCGGCTCCTCTCCTCTGGGAAAGGAAGGAGAGGGAGAACCTGTACAAATGGAAAAGGGATCGGCCTCAAACATTTCCACGAGTTTTCTTGGAGCAACCAAGACGGGGTGGGGGGAGTTGGTTTACTGAAAAGCTTGTTTTGCAAAGAAGGAAAAGGCTCTCACCGTGATCGCGGCGCTGCACCGAACCCCCTCTCTCTCTTGTATTTTCTTCTTCCTGCGGTTTGCAAATAAATCCAGCCCTAAAGCAAGAGAATATCTTTTTTCCAAACTCTTGTTTTAGTCCAGCTTGCAACTTAGAGTGGGAGCGATCACCATGGAAAAAGTCCCGAGCAAAGTTAGGTGTGCGTGTGTACGCCTAATATGCTACAATAACAATAATAAAAACACCTCTCCGGAGCGGGGTGCCTTTTGCTTTGCTCCTAAAAAAAGAGCTCGCTCAGTCTCTCACACACACTTTCCTTTTTTTTTTTTCTCCTCCTCTCCTCAATGAACAGGAGGCCGAAATGCCAACACCAAGTCACTTTTTGTTGTTGTTGTTGCAAATGATCAAGAGGCTGGGGGAAGCCAAAGAAAACAGAATAAAGTGGATCTAAAGTAAAATCCCAGAGCTTTCTTCCACTGAGCTCCTCCAAGAAAGCAGCTTGTGCAATGTTGCCGTCTCGTTGCTGAGAAGCTGCAGGCTCCTCTCCCCTCTCTCACTCCGGCTTTCTCGCTCCCTCTGCGAGCGTGTGTGCTGCAGGCAGCTCTGTGGTTTGCAATCAGGGCG